>JAECUM010002249.1:0-102623 GCA_016617855.1 Megalonaias nervosa
CGGTCTTGTGATTTTTGGCTATGGTTGAGTCTGCTTTAATCATTTGGCCTTTTGTGCTTATGAATACTAAATGGTCATTAAATGCATTTATTAGGGGGACCGTGTTGATTGCTGTATCGTAAATATCAATTTCATAATCAAAACTTAACGAATAATGTTAATAATTCAACGATGTTCATTTTTAGTACAGTATATTCGCGAACATTACTAATATTTTGCACACATTTGTTCATAATTTCCACGCCTTTGGTTTCCTAGTTTAGATCAAAAGGACAAAAATCTTGGTAGACAAGGATGTTGACACACGGTGTTACAACTCGTGATTAAATATGTGGCTATCAGAAAGAACAGACGATTTTTATTGGATATTCAGAAGAAAATAATAACATACAAATTTCAAAGACATGCTTAAATGCAAGTCCAATTCTTGAACTGTACGCGTGACGCAATTGAACATTTGTTAAGAAAATTACATGAAAGCAATCGAGCTTCTCTCCACTGTTGGTCCGAAAACTATAATGTGAGATCTATGAATATTGCACATTTATACAATTTCTCTGTGCAACCCCCCCCCGCCCCTCATTTTATACACGAGTAATGGTTGAAACACCAGTTACATATTTTTACACAAAATGGCAATGCTATCATTATACAAGTACGTAACAGAAGGTCAGTAGCTACAAAATCTTCGTCTTTAGATAAAGTAACAGTAATTTGAAAGATACATAAATTATTCATGTGGAAGATTTTGAGAATATCAAAAAACGTAAAATAAGGAAAGTTCACTAAAAAGATATATATAATGGAAAAAGTATAAATGATGATGACTAAAAATGTTATGAGTGAAGAAAGAGGCACAAGTACCATACACCTGAAGTTTACAGATAATCGCCTGGGGTAGTTCATTCACGAGTGTATCAGTAACCGTTACAAAAACTTGTTACGATCGTATGATACTTCAAGCTCTGTTGAGACTGGAGGCATGGGAAAGAGTTGCGATTGTAGAGACTTGTATATGCTTCTTAATTGTGATTATCAAAGTTTCCTAACACATTAATTAAATCTGTGACAGAAAACGGGTAAAGGAAGTGTGAAAAGTACAATGCGATCGCCGATTCTTTCCTGATATTGGTACTACAATCTGCGTAATCGGTAAAAGGTCTGCTGTTTGCTATCAGTGCATTATTTTTGTCTTGGTGTTAATCCTCACCGACCAGTGCTTCAGTTTTTGCAGCTCAGTGTTTTAGCAATATATATATATATATATATATATATATATATATATATATATATATATATATATATATGTCTTTGACTTAGAAGTTAATAGATATGGGTATTGTAGAAAAACCGTCTTGTTCTTCTTCTTCTTCTTATTATTATTATTATTAATCACTCTTTTAAACGGTCTTTTTTAACCTTTTATTCTTGCTCCATGGCCTTAATTCAAAGTCCGTTTCGTTTCCGTTCGTTTGATTCTGTAATTCTTCCTCTGTTTATCTGACATTTTGGAACTAGGGGGCTCCTGTACTGAGTAGACTGCTTGCTGACGACGTTCCGCGATGTGAAAATATCGTCTTAGCGTGAGGCATTTATACACAGACGATGTATCTTACATCGTCTGTGCGCTGGAAAAGTTTGGTTTTTCCTATCGAAAGCACTTCGCACGTGCGGCATAGGATGAACCGAACTCACTGTTTCGAAATATTGAACAATATATACAAATCACCCTCGGGTATCGTTGTACATAAGAAACGAAACCCGAGTACATGTATTTAATAAATTAAGGGATTTATGCAATTCCGTGACAATCATCATCTTCCTCAAAGGAGGAGGTAGCCAAAATATTACTGAGGATTTTGCTCGAAAATTTGTTATAGATATAGATTCTAAGGCTATTGTTTTTGAGGGCTTGTAAGCGAAACTCGTAAAATTCTTAATAGATTAGATTGTTTAACCACCAGTTGGCATATTTAATATGTCCAAAGGAACCAATATGGTTTTAGACTATTGGGGGAAAAACTTGTGATACCGCCCCTCCCGCGCCATTTTAAATCAGGAGGCGAATTTATTGCCAGTAATTATAAACCTGTATCTGTTAGATAAATCGAAAAAGACATATTTTCAATTCATTTTATGACCTTTATCAACAAAACGATTGTATTACCTCGTGTCAGTCAGGCTTCGGTTCAAATCATTCCGGCGAGACAGCAATAACTGGTTTGATTGATCGCTAGTTAAAGAATATTTATGACGATGGGAAATTAACTGGAGTTTTATTCATAAACTGACTTCAAGGTTTTGATGCTGTTAATCGTAAAGTTTTAGTACACAAATTATCAATGTATAATGTTACAAAACTCTCTTTGCCATGGTTGTCATTTTATCTCAGAAGTAGATTACGAGCTATAAACTGGAGGTTCTGTTTCTGATTTCACGGAAATCACCACAGGGGTAAATTCTAGGCCCTTCCTTTTCATTTTACCTATAACTATTTTCCAAAGTATTTGTTGCTATTGTTGTTGTGGGTTTAAAGCCATTTTCAGCACATGATAGGCTGTACATGGCAGTATATATGCTGGAGGAAGAACCTGGGAAAACTCCGGGAAGAACTACTGATCCACGGAAAGCTGGTGGCGAGCTTTCTCACATACCCACGCTGGCTAAGCCAGAGAATCGGCAAAACGAGGACAGAGATGAGATGTAAGTGATTCGTAAGGGCATACGCCTTGGACCACTCGGCCACTAAACGAAGAATTACAGTGTGCTATGAAATGGACAAATGACGATAAATTTCGCTTAAATTTACAGAAAATCAACCTAATGTTCATATGCTCAACACAACGAGCAGTCCGAATCCATTGTATTGGACTGCAAAACTGAAACTGTTAAACATGCTGAATTTTTAGGCATCGTTATTGACAATACTTTACCTTGGTCCAATAACTTTGAAACACTGCTTATACATGTATATAAGAAAACAGGAAATATAAAAGTGTTAGAGGTTTAATGCTAAAGAGTGCAACACAGTTGTTTCTTCACATTTGACTGCTGTACTGTGTGGGGAGAACACTATAATTCTTCTTACATGCAAAGACTCGACAGTAGACAGAACAAATCAACCGGTGATTTTCAATGTCAAAGATATTTTAACATCATCATCATCTCTTTTCAACTGTATTAGATAGACACAATTAAGTAATACATTAATTTGAGAAAAGTTGTTCTTATTTTCAAGGTTTTAAATAATTTAGCACCAGAGTGTTTTTAAGTTTGTGATGATGATTCGGACAGGTAGGGTACGGTCGAGTGAAAACAATGATTTTGCATATATCAAAAGTTCGGAAAAATATTTAAAGAATCTTTTGATTCCGCCTGTACAGTTTAATGTAACATATTGCAGCATGATATTAACAATATCACGACTTTGTGGTCTTAAAATAAGTATTAGAAAAGAACGAGAGGCAACAAGCCTTGTATAATTCAACAAATAATTTATTTCAATAGAATACACAGTGAAAATGTAAAAAGAACGTATGGTATTACGAATTAAATCCCAAATAATCGTAGAATTACCAACACAAATCCTAATGAATAAAGTTCTATATAAACGTTAGTGGTATTCCAAATGATTTCCAACGCTGATGGTGTTGATGTGCCCCTAGTGTTTAATGTATTACTATAAAAAATGGCCCGAAATGTAATGATGCGCAGTCTCTTATCAAATCACAGTAACATAATTCTAAGTTTCCTTGCCTGAATCCACTATAGGTCCAAATTAATGTCTCTTTCCAAGAATATTATAGATGAGCACTATATATTTCCAGTGAATAAATAATTTGAATAAAATCAAAATCTGAATAAAACGATACAAATGGTTTCTGCCCAAATGTTATCGCAGGGATATATACTTTTTTTCAGTAAACAAGATTATAAAGTCCTCTACTTGACATAGGTCATAATAAGCATTTTCTAATAAAAAGCTATTACTTAATGGAAAATACCATTATAATAAAGAAAAAAGTAAACAGAATGTCCTTGACTCAGACCAAGATAAGTATGTTTACTTCTATTGTTAATGATCCTAATATTAAGTTCTCACTAAGAAAGAAAATATAAACTATGTGTTAGCTGTGTACATAAATAAATAAAAAAATTACGTAATTCTGGTCAGGTATACAATGAACTTGATTTTGGTTAAGGTCAGCTACAAATACAATTTTATATAATCCATAGCATATAATGAATAAGAAACATAACAAATGTATGTGATTTGGATTTTTAATGTAGCTTTAACAATTTTTCAGTCATATCGCTACGATGTCTGCAGTGTGGCAGTTTATAGTGATGCATAACACTGGGGTATCATGCCGCACACATGTAGCATCATGCCCCACCTAGTCACATTATCCTGATACTAGGCCAACCAGTCCTAACATTAACTCTTAATGCTGAGTGCCATTAGTACCATTTTTATAAGTCTTTGGTATGACTTGGTCCGGGTTCAAAACCACGACCTCTCGCATCCGAGGTCAACGCTCTAACCGATTAGCCACCGGAGCGATTACCCCCCCCCCCCAACATAACAAAGAATGCAAATTAAATATACATAACAATAAGCACCTACCGTTTCGACTTTTAAGAAATTATACCTCTGCAAATATTTTAATGAGCTATCCTGATTTTATGTCCGCATAACATTGTACGTGGTAGTTGTGATATATCTATGTAATAACAGTATTGTAACGTCTGTTCTTTTTATATTCTCTAATGCGGTAGATGTTAACCTTGTAGATTTCCTAATTATTACATTATATTGGCTTTTATTACATAGCCATAATATAAACTTGCTGTTAACTGATTATGTTACAATGGATAATAATAATAATAATAATAATAATAATAATAATAATAATAATAATAATAATTATTATTATTATTATTATTATTATTATTATTATTATTAAAGAGGGATAAGCTGCAATAACAATTTCAAAAGCATTTTGCAGGCCATCATAAGAGCAGAGTTTGAATATTGCATGGTAAAATTATGTCGAATGTTATTTGTTTCACAAGACATTTGTCTGTAGATAAAGCTGTGGTATTTATTAACAAAAGAAATTATCAAGCTTTTGACGAAAATGTTAAATCATATATCTATGTATGTTTCATTTTACCTCTGTTTGTACGGTGCTAAAAGTTTTGTATGGTAAAAGTGAATGTGCTATCAAGCAGTCAATTGTGAACTGACGAAGCGAAAATGTAAAATTAAGTAGTAGATTACAGGGATTTCGGTCCCACCCCCTCAGACCAAGTACATTCTGAGAAACTTTCAATCATTTTAAGTTCATTCTGTGATTCAAGTATATTCTGAGAGTGGATAAGTAAAAAAACCTATTTTTTATACTTGACAAAATCAAAATCCCCCCAATTTTTTTTTTTAAAATTTATTTTGTTAACTGAACTAGAATTAAATTTGTTCACAGAATCACTCGTCTAAAATTGAAAATTAATCTTGATTATAAATCTGTCTGAGAAGTTAGGACTAAACCCCCTTTTGTAACGCTACTATGGTACTTTTTTGTTGACTGATTACGTCGCAGTCTTTTTTTATTCATTATATCAATTCTTCATTGTTCTCAACAATTTCAACAACAACAGGTTCATGTTCTTTCTCATCAGCCACAGGTTCATTTTCTTTCTCATCAGGTTTTTTTATGTGTTCAAACACCTTCAGTATTTCTTCAATCTGATCCGTCAAGCTGATGACGTCATTTTCAAGATTCTCGACCGTTGCTTTATTGATTTCTTCTGTCGTCTTGATCACTTTGTCTACTTGCTCAGAAAAATCAATGACGGTTTTCTCAAATTTTGCTAGACTATCACGTGATTTTGCAACATCATCAGTTATTTCAATTACCTTTTCAACTTGCTTTGCAAACTCGATGAAGTGATTTTCTATCTTGCTCATTATTTTATTGATAGGACAAAGTTGTCGCTTGACCCAATCATCCAGATCTTACTTGGTCGAGCTATCAGGTAATACTCATCACTGAATTTATAAAATGAAAGATCAACAACTGCATTATTTTTTTTTTTTTGCTCTCGATAAATGCTTCTAGTACCTCGTAATTTGACACCAACTCATCATATTCACTGTAAACTTCAACATTGTTCAGGTCCATAGAAAGTTTCGTGTACTTATTTTGTGATCGTAAAATGCGTTTATCTCATCAACTATCAAACACTCAAGTGAGTCAAGCAGACGAAAGTAAAGACTACTATCATTGACATTAACCGGAGTCAATTTTATTTTACTAGAATCTGCTTTGAAATAGCGACCTGTTGTCTCATTGCTTATCTTTAAAACAAAAGGCTTGCCATTGTACTGTAGCTTTTCTCGTCTACGATATTTCACACTTATTTCACAAGCCTCGTTGAATATTTCATCTAGCATATCCCTCACTCCCATTATACTTAAGTTTAGATAAAATTCGTGTCATACTTCTTTTCATACCACTTTTTATATTTTGTTATTCTGTGTGCAAGTATCTCATTCAGCAAATTGTCTGTTGTCTTAAACTCCTTAATCAGGTCATTTAGGCTGTAGCTAACGCCTCTCAAGTAGGATTTTATCTCATCCTGTTTTAAACAATCACCGCTATCTTACATGATGATTTGTTTTACCTGATCGTTGGATTCATCTTTATCGCCATCATCTCCAATGCAAAACCAACTCCAGATAAAATTAATAAAAATGGATTTACTAGTTCTCCAGTTGTTGCTAGCCCAGTTGTTGTGATAGTCGTCGGCAGATAATCCGTTATCTTCAGTATTCTACCATAATAGGTGTAAGACTTTTTTGTCCAATAACATTTTTTCGTGATAGTGTGTGTAATAGGCTATTAACCTGCTATTGTTTTCAACTGGTACGTCCTCTGATATATGATTGAAGTCTAAAAACTTCATTATTGTCATTAATTTTATTGTTCTCTAGGCCACAAGACAAAACCTGGAGCAACTTCTCTCATAAACGTAGCAAAATCAACGTTCTTTAGTTGGTTGAGGAACGAGTTGTATTTATCAAACATCGCTGAGTTTTTATTTTTCAACTGCTCTTTTTCCTCAGCTGTAAATGTTCGGCGAACAAGTTTACCTAGATTGGGCTCTATTTCCTCCTTGTGACGTCGTTGATGAATTCAGGTGCTATTGAAATGTCAATAAAATTAACGGCTTCTCTCACACAATACACCGTTGCTCCAACCTTGAAATAGTTTTCTAAAACAACATAAGCTGTTGCATACTTTCCCGCGTAGTCGACAACATTTGGATCATCTGTAAAAAGCAGCCACTTTCCTCAGATGATGTTAACAAAATCAGCGTTCGATGGATCACTGAGAAAAGTTTAGTATTTATCGAATATTGGGTCATTTTTATTTCTCATTTTTTCACGCTCAATGCTATCCAAGATTGGTGTTTCTAATTTATTGAAAGAATCCGATATTGGGTTAAAACCTTTCATATGAGTAATAAAATCGTAATTTTTATACTTGTCAATGTAATTAATTGTTTTTTTTTTCAATACATTTATCAGTAATCTATCATTTTAATTAAGTACCTGTATAAATGAAAATAACAATACATAAATATTTCATATACTTCAGACTCGTACTTAAAACCTTCTTATACAACTTTTCCGTTTTCCACCCTTTCAACATCCTTATACAAATCATAGCCATAAAAAACATTTCTCAACGCATAGTTTTTATCCAGAAATGATCTGTATTTATTAAAATAACTTGATTTTGGATCAGCCAACTTTTGTCTTTCTCATGGTCAATAAACAACATCAAAGTTTATATCATGTTGTACTACTTGCTCATATTTTTTATATTGGTTATACCAGGCTTGTCAGTATGTTTATCAATGAAATCAACTGCTGATTTTACAGCAAAATCAACAACAGGCTTAACAAATAAGTGTCTGTAGACAATAACAAAACAAATAAGTGTCTGTAGACAATAGCAAAGGCACCTGCAAATAAAGCTGACTCAGCAGCTAGTGGTCCACCATACTCACCAATTCTACTGTCATCAATGGGTTCTCCATCAACAACTATTCGGGGGTAGCGTTTTTCATCAGCGACATACACGCTGAGTTCAACATTAAATCTTCTACTCACCGAATTGATAAAATTTCTTAATCTTAATTCTTTTATCCAAAACAGCAGATCATTTGGTTTTATCCCATCAATCATTTTCGTATCCTCATCAGTTAATTCTTTATGATACGGCCATGGCAAAACATTGAAGATATCTGTGTCATCCGGCTCAAGATATTCAGCTAGCACATCAATTTTTCAGTTTCAAAATGTTTTAGTTCTTTGAGCGCAGCGTAGTACTCAGCATAGCTTTAATTATTGAAATATTTTACTATGTTTATTATGTTGCTGAACACAACTAAATAAGCTGTTCGTAAAATCACTCCATCATTTATCATGTCATGCATCTTTATCAACAAATCAAAATCCTTCAATCTTGATCCGATCTTATTATGCAGGCGTCTCTTATGAAATCCATCGCGGATTTTATTGTTGTGTCTTATCATATGTTTTCTGTTCTTTTCATGATCAGTCAATAATTTATGTCTTGTATCATGATACTCATCAGTTTTTCTCTTTATCAATTTGTTTTAGTTAACAATGCCAAGGTGAAGTCTGGATGAATTGCTGTTACTGTCTTGTGAAGTAAGTTAGAAATCTCCTCCTCCATTTTGCTGATTCCATCTTTGTTTGAAAAATGCAACATAACTTTGTAATCATCAATCTTTTCTCTTAATTCATCACATCTTATCCCGTGAACAGATTGAATATTATTTAATCTTTCACTATCGACTGTGAACTCGTTAATATTTGGATTTTCATGATCTTTCAACAAAGGATACTGCACAGATAAAATTTCATCAGTTAAAACCTGTTCACAAAATGATTCACACATTTCCAACAATTCAGACATTATTTTAGTCTTCGCACAAAAATCTACACTTGATCATCAAGTGCATAAATTTGAAAACAACTTAGACCAGGGTTTTCGCCTTCAGTGTTAACACAGTAGAGTCGGAACGATTTTATTTTCTTACTGTTGTCGGAGTGAACTCTTGCGCTGGTACACCAACATAAGTTGGATTAGTTGATGTGTAAACTGATGTAAACGACACATTATCATTGGACCCCTCAAGCCTCCAGTTATACATTCTCTCATTACTGCTAGCTCTTCCACGTAGAGCAAATTTGTGTATTGCCACAGCAGTTGGACACTCTATCTTGAACCAAAAATTGTTATTTGTTACATTTGTTGCCCACTCATTTGTGTTTATATCTGTTGTTAAATGCCATGAGCAAGAATTAAATGGATTAAAACCATTACGAAAGGAAGTGCACTAACCGTAAATCCAGTTCGATTTCCCGCTTCACCAGTCAACGGTGGAACACAACCAACATTGTTTTTCTTTCTTCTGACAAGGCCAGCGTACGCTAAGTCAACATAAGCTTTATTTGTTAGATCTTCACTAGCAGTTGCCACAGCAGTTGATTTTACTTTGTTGGCTCCCATGATAAGATCTCCTGTCATGCTGTCACCAATTCTATTAACTAAAGTACTCATGTTGCTTAACAAAGTTGAGTATGGAACAGCATCACCATCACCAACCGGTGCATCAACAAATATTATTCTGTTATTGTACATGTTAATCACTCCAGCAATATTACCACCTGTTTTACTTAGCGCATAACGTTTCACATAACCACCACTTGCTGCATATGTATCATCATCTGGTATTGTTTGTGCTAACCCTATTATCAGTCTGTTGTTCATGTAAATTGATCCAGACATTTCAAATCCATTAAGCGAGACATATTTTGTTAATTTAGATTTAACTTGTGAGTAATTAACAGCATCAGTATCACCAGGAGAAAAATTACTTGGTAACCCGGTTATTTTGCCACTAGCAAACTCTAAATTACCTGTCATGGTATCACCAGCTTTATTTACTTTCAGGTTGTTCACTGTGTTTAGCTGATTTAAACTTGTTGTTTGTGTTGCACCAGGATTCAACAAAGGATAAGCTGTCTCTAGATTTATTATCTTTTTACCCGACATGCTAAGATCCCGTCATAATGTCACCAGCTTTATTTACTTTAAAGTTGTTGACTCTGTTTAATTGACTTAAGCTGACAGCTCGAGACAGATCACCACCCGTCAAAGGATAAGCAGTCTCTAGATTTATTGTCTTTTTACCTGTAATGTTCAAATTACCTGTCATAGTATCACCGCTTTTGTTAATCTTCAGAAAGTCAACTGTCAGTAATTGATCTAAGCTTACAGCTTGAGTGAGATCATCACCTGGAAGAGGAAAATCAGTCTGTAAATTTGTTATCTTCTGACCTGACACGTTCAAATTACCTGTCATAGTATCACCAGCTCTCAAAACATAAACATCATCAATAACACTACCACCATCATCTGTATTACCACTTATCGTCTCAAACTTATTAAAATAGCTCATTTTATTGGTTTATTTTGTATAAAAGTTATGTATAACATGAACTTAATTAATGTTGATACTGAGAACGTTATCTCTCATAAACATAATTTTAACTTGCCTAATTGCCATGACCTGATCATTGGTCGTACTGGTTCTGGCAAAACAAACTTGTCAATGAATGTTTTACCCTACAATGGATTGAACTATGATAAGGTCTATATCTACACGGTAAGTCCACACCAAGATAAATATCAATTATTGCAAGATTATAATGATAAGTTACGTGATGAACTTGGTGCACTTGAAGATATTTTTGTGTTAAGTGATCCAGATCAGGTGACTCCAGTATCTGAGTTGGACGCAACTGACGATATTCCGCATGAACACAGCGAGATGCAGAAGATAAAATCATATTTCTCTTTGTCAAGAAACAAACGTTGCAACATAATTTATCTCGCACAAGGTTTTTACAATGTTGATCGCTTTATTAGGCGTAACACAGGTTGTTTCATTTTATTCTCTGGACTAGATAACACTGATATTCAGAACATTGCTAGAAAACAGTGTGGTGACATTTCAAACGAAAAGGTTTTCTGATTACTATCACAAATCTGCAGGTAACAAACATGACTTCTTATTGTACGATAAATTCTACAACGATAGATATGGGATGTTTCGACATAACCTTGATCAGTTTTTGTGTGACTAAAGTAATATGGACAGGAGAGAAATATTGTCTGGGTTGGTCAAGCAGCAGAAAAAAATTGAAGCAGGAGTGGACCGCTGCTAGAAAAGGCGAAGCAAAGTCAGAGGAGGAAACAACTAAATTGTTCAAACCTATAGCAACTGCTATACTAGGTGAGAAGTCTGAAGACACCGCAGATGATCCTACAACATTAAAAAAATAAAAGAGAAGGGCTTGAAGGGTCTGATTGATGAAAAACAAGATTTTGTCATCGCTGAACTTGGGGAAAAGGCTGAGAAAACAGAAGCTGGTCTAGAACAAATAAAAAGACAACTTGATATAATTGAAACACATGAGATTGCTAAGTTTTTTTTCCCAAGGATAAATTTAACTTTAGGCATCTAATTGAGTATACCTTAACTAATTATGAAAAAGATGAAGGCCCTTTAATTTTATAAGAGTATCTTTTGCTGATAATATTAATTTATTGAATACAAGTCATTCAGATCTTAACCTGAAAGAAATGATGAATATACATCCAAAATCAGTGGAGTAAAAATACAGCAAGGTAATGAGATGATTGAAGAAGAAGAAGAAAAACTCGCCAGACCAAAAACAGATAAGTATATCACCTTCTCGATTTTTTAAAAAATAGTTGAAGATAGCATTAAAAGCCTAGATGCTCTAAAAAAAGGAAAATGTGGAAAATCGAAATATCAGGGTAAAACAGTAATGAAGATGTACGACAGTGATTTTGCTCATTACAAAGGTCTCGTTGGAAATGAAATAGAAAAATTGTTTACAAGTACTGGAGAAGGACTCAGTACACAGCAGTATCAATCACTAGGTGATATTGTATATCGTCTCTTGTTATTGATTTCAGCTAAGGAAATAGGCAATACTGGAGAAGAAATTGATAATGAAATAAGAGAAACACTTAGTTATCTTAGGTCAAACAATAACTTAACCAGAGACGAGTATGAAATATTGTACAATGATCTCTTATAGTATGAACAATCCAGAGATTTTGAGTAAACTGAGTGAGGAACAACAACTTTTGAAGAAAGCTTTGACATCGGCTAGGATGGGACAGGGTGAAGTTGAACGGGATCTTGAAAAACTGTTCAACCTCTAACAACAGCATTACTCGGTGAAAAATCATTTGAGTCTACACTTGAACCAGCAAAACTTAAATTAATTTGAGAAAGAGGTCTAGCTGGTGTTATTGGTGATAGATCAGATCAGATTAACACTGAAGTTGATGCGCTTAAGACCGATATGGATGATGACAATAGCATATTTGATATGCTATTAGGCGCCGATTCCCAACGTGAAATTTTTGCTGAAGAAACTAGAATAAAGACAATCACAAATAGAGCCATTAAAAATCTAAATCCTTCTAAGATACTTGACGTCATCGATTTCGATGATGACGAATTAAGGATTATCAGCAGCAAAATTTTTCATAAAGAGGACCCCGAGGAAATTGACCAACTGGGGGCTAAACTGGTCAACCAAATAGAATAATATTTTTGTTTGATATTGTGCAAGAACGAAGTGAGGATGAAATAAAAAGCTATTTTTTATCCGATATTTTTTATAGTGTGTTTATCA
The DNA here is from genome assembly GCA_016617855.1 of Megalonaias nervosa. Taxonomy (NCBI): domain Eukaryota; kingdom Metazoa; phylum Mollusca; class Bivalvia; order Unionida; family Unionidae; genus Megalonaias; species Megalonaias nervosa. Next base: position 12,842 of record JAECUM010002249.1, read on the forward strand.
AATACACGAACGAAGTTAATAAGTTAACGAGTGGAGATGTCACTGTTTTTGAGTATGATGGTATCTCAATGTATCAGTATTACAAAGAAAACTTTGAGAGATTGAAGGAATGCCCATTGAGGCGATTCATCAGCATTTACAACATATGGTCGTGGCATAAACATTTACCAATCAAATGATGAACTAGTTAACAGATTAACATCTTCGATATCATCCGGTGGTGACACAAATGAAATAATTGAGATACTAGATCATTTGAGAAAGAATGGTGTGATAATAACAAGTGAATACAAGATAATCCACGATGATCTGACTTGATTTTATTCACCATTAATTATAATGAACTCAGCTACATTGCTCTTCGTCTCAAAACAATCAAGCGAGAACAGCTCCCATTTTTCTGTTACGTACGCACTACCGTTAAAACTTGACCCAAAAGAGCAATATGAAATCGGGTTGATCTCAGCAACGATGTGGTCGTCAATATTCAACGTTCAACGACAACTTTCGTTACTCAACTGGAGTCTGGACAACATTTTCAATACTACAAGGAGCTTACAACGTCATTGATCTTAACACACTAATAAAACAGTTGATGTCAACAACTGGTGGTGATCCACAATTTTTTTTTTTTGCTTGAGCCAAACTATAAGACGTTCTGAGCTAGAATAACACTAAAAAATAATCTTGTCGTTGATTTTTCTACAGCTAACACAATAGGTGCCCTGTTTGGTTTTAATCGAGCACAATATGGTTCAACTACTGTTGCAACAATAACATACGAGGGTGAAAAAGCAGTTGACATAACTGAAGTTAGCACTATATTGATACACTGCTCAATAGCCGAGGGCTCTCTTACTTCAACAGGTAGCCGAGGTCAAACAATTTATTCATTTTCACCAAATGTGCCACATGGAGCATTGTTACAAATTCAAACAAGACAAATGATCTGTTACCCAGTTAATGTTGAAGAAAAACTAACCAGCATCAGAATGACAGTAACAGATCAAGCAGGTAGGGAAATTGATCTTAACAATGAACAAGTGACGTATTATCTTCATTTGAGAAGAGCATATTAATTTTGTGACCAACAATACAATAATGAGAAACCGTAGAATTTACAGAAAAATAATAATAGAGGTATTTGGTGGAAATATTTTTACAAGTTTCATTGAGATGATACCGGTGAAAGCACTTAACAATGCGCCTATTGCAGCTGACGCAACAAAAGCATTTACTACTGGGGCAGCTTTTGCAGCTGAACAACTGTTGGTCACAAAATTGATGACAAATAAAAGGTCATCCAGTTGTTGCGCAATCAGTACCAGCAGTTGCTGAAATACGAGAGGTAGTTAAGAAGGTTGCTCCAACGTAGGAAACAGCTGATGCTATGATAAAAGCAATAAAAAATTGTTAGCTCCACAAGGTGAAAATATAATACGAAAATTCAACGAGTCAAAAACAAGAAGAGCGCCTAGATTCAATTTTGTGTAAACAACAAAATAAATGTCGGCGAGAGATTATTTAGATTTTAGTAATTTAGAATTTCGATGATTCAACAACACAGTTCGAATATATTGAGTATGTTGATGACAACACAACTGACCCTAATCAGACTGGACAAAGAACAATTAACACACAGATGAAGATATTTACTTGTTGCCGCATAAACCTTTTCTGGAGGTAAGAGGCTTTATTAGACAAGCACCAGCCGGTGAAGTTTATGCTGCTGGAACAGCTGTCGCATTACAAAATAATGGTTGGAATATTTTCAAAAGTGCTCAATATCAAATTGCTAATGAAATAACTGAGGATATTTCTGAGTATTTGCCAACAGCCAGCACAATATTAAATTTAATTTCATTCAGCGATGATTACTTGAGAAGTGCGGCGACTAATATGTTTTGGTTCAAGGACACTGGTAATGGTGGAGGTGAAATCACCGAATTTCTTCCTGATGGAGACACAATTCCCCATGGAGCTGATCCGGCGGCTGGTGTGATACTGGTAAGTAATTATCTTAGACGCTGTTGCTGACGCAGTTAGGTTATCACTAGCAACAATTTGTAATGCACTTAGAATTGCTCCGCCCGGAGCTGCCGCTGATGGTGTTGCGATGCTTAACAGGTTGAATGAGATAATATTGTTTCGTAAAGTCAGAAATAACTTCTACAAAGCAGGGTTAGCAAAGAGAAGAGCATTCACTGACAATGGTGCTAGTATAACAATGTTTTTACCACTGTGATCTATCTTTGGATTTTGTCGAGTCGTTAACACAGTTTTCAGAGGAGTCAAGCACACATTAATTGTTAACAGAGTTGAACCATCAGGGCATATGCATAGAGCAGCATGTATCGCCAATGGTGAGTTTGCCATAACACACTTATCATTGTGGATGCCAAACGTAGTACCATCGGTTACAAAAGAACTCCAGATAATATTAACATTTGAAATATTAAGTAGAAAAGTATATTTTGTTCAAAACATGGTTTATGATAAGTAGATGCCAGTCACCACGATACACAGCTAGAGAGTCATATCTTCATCGTCTTCAAACCAGGACCTGGGGCACATCCACAAGAAGAAAATAAAATGATATTTCAACATTTTGATCTAAGGAGGATCTATGCATCAATCAACTCGAGGAGATACCCTAACAGAGAACTTGAATCCGATTTCAGACCAGCAACTTTGAATGTCTCAAGAGCCTACACGATGTTGTTAGAATCAGTGCAGAAGTATCAAGACGCTGGTGATGGAACACAAATATCACTTGATGAGTTTGCAATTAATTACCCTATTTTTCATTTTGACGTTAGTAAACACAGTGAAAAAACATCAGGGTCACCCACTGAAATAGAGATCAATTTCACACCAGGCGCCAATCCAGCTGCTCCTTTTGGTGCTTACGTATTCATTACGTCTGATTGATATATCACTCATGATGCACTCAAGGGCAAGATGAGCGTATAGATCTAATTTTGTGTTAACTTAATAATAGATGGTTTATTCACGTGGTGAAATAAATTTAAGGGAAGGACAAATAAGAAAATTGGCCAGTGCTTTATCAAACCGAAAAAAGGTTTCATTGAAGTTAAACCAGGGTCAACAGCTGGCACAAGGACGGCTTTGATGTTAACAAAAATCAGCTGAACAGATTATTGAATCTATCTGCTGCGCAAGTGAAAGAAATGAGTAAAACTGGTGGTTTCTTCTGACTAGCAATAACAACGTTAATAAAAACAATTGTACCAAAAATATTATCTGTACTAGGAACATTGGGTATTGCAGCTGAAGCAGTATCTGGAGCAACAAAGAGCTGTTGAAGGTAGTGGGATGAAAATAATTTTGTATAAACCAATTAAATAACTGTCAAAGAAGAGATCAACTGGTCAAAAAAAAAAAAAAAAGTCAACAACAACCAAGAAAAAGGCGGGGAAAAAAGACGAAGGGAGGCTTCATTGGACCATTGCTGGCGGGAACTTCTGGGAGTCTTCTTCCAAACTTAACTGGGAATAGGACGAGGTCTAACACTACCAGGGACAGTCCGCCGTCCGTGAAACGGGCGGTGCAGAAAATCAGAGATTTTCCGCCGTTAACTAATTTTGTAATAAAAAAAATTAAATGGGGTAAAAGGTTTTATTGGTGTTTTCAGCAAGGATCAATTACCAAAAGAAAACAAGCTGGTTCATTTTGTGTCATTAACGTACAAGATTACAATGATGGATCTGGGACACATTGGTTGGCGCTATACAACAACAGTTATTTTGACTCATTTGGGTTACCACCATCTGATATAATAAAAGATTATATGAAAGACAATAAATTACTCATCAAATCAATTACAACCACTTGGATCATCTACTTGTGGTTATTATTGTGTTTGCTTTATCAAGCACATGAGCAAAAGCAAAAATAAATTTGATTTCATAACTAAGTTTGATCCTGTGCCATCAGTCAACAATGATCGTATTGTAATTTTATCTAGAAGCTGAAAATAACATGCTCACGTATTGTTTGAAGTGTAAAAAGCCAACGGAAAATGTTAATCCTGAGGATGTGATAACAAACAACAGCAGAAAAATGATGAAGAGCACTTGCGATGTTGTGGAAGAAAGAAAAGTGTGTTCATGAAGAACTAGCTATCACCAGCCCCAACTGCAACAGGAGAGGACAATAAAATAAGAAATGTGTGATTGTAATGATGACTACCATTTGAAAAATGAAGATATCAAGATTGTTATTTACTGTAAAAAGTGTGACAGCATAGAAATCATTTTTAAAACATATCAACTCGGACCACTTGTCAAAAAGATAACTGGCTACGAAATTGATGTTCACAATCCGACAGGTAAATTACCTAGACCAAAGGGAGGTTGGACACTGCCAAAACATAAATATACTGGTCAATGGAATCCACTTGATGAACAACTTGATGAAAATGATCAACCACTATCATGACAAGAACCTTATAACCAAGTTGATGCATAGCGATGAGACATGTCATAAGTTACAGAGATCATACTGATCTCTACTGATCTCATACTGATACACAACATTGTGACAAAGTGATGTTAGATGAGTTGTCGGCGATGAAACCTGAAGGTATTCGTGAGAGTATTGATAGAAGACATGTTTAAGGAATAATTGGTGCAAAATTTAAACTTGGCGTTGGACTAACTGATCTTCAACAACTAGCGAGAGAACTCCACAAACCAAAAAAAAATTTCTACGAAGAAAGGTCGTTGCAAACGCAGTAGATGATACCTGGGCAGCTGATCTAACTGACATGACACAACTAGCTGACTTCAATAACGGTAATAAATACCTGTTCAACATTGTCGATGTCTTCAGCAGATACTGATTTAGTGTACCATTAAAGAATAAGATTCGGGCGACAATAACAATTGCATTTCATGATGTGATAAAAATGTTTGAGAGACGACCAAACAAGCTGTGGACAGATCAAGGTGTCGAGTTCTTTAACAAAAAATTTGAAGATTTTCTTGATAAGCACAATATTGAGAAATATGTGACAGGTATTGAAGGTAAAAGTGTTATTGTTGAGAGATTGAATCGATTACTAAAAGAAAAGATCTACAAGGAGATGACAGCTAATAACACAAACAATTACATTAGCATGTTATTAACGATTGTTGATGAGTACAGCAGCTCGAAACACAGATCAAGTAAGATGACACCGAACAAAGCAATAAAGAATCATTTGTTGACCGACAAAAATCAATTTGAGCAATATCGACGTGATTTGGAGAAGTTGACTAAACGAAACAAGTTTAACAAAGATGACCGAGTCAGAATCTTAGTCGTAAATTTTTTTTGAGAAAGGTTATAAAAAAAATTGACAGAAGAGGTCTTTGTTGTTGACAATGTATTATCAACTGTATCAATCACTTACAAATTGAAAGATTTAAACGGAGAGGACATAAAAGGCTCATTTTATGAACAAGAACTACAAAGACACAAGAAGATATTTTTGTTATTGAGAGAGTTTTGACGAAAAGAGGCAACAGAAGTTTGGTCAAGTGGAGAGGATATCCCGAATCATTCAGCAGCTGGGTTTTGACGAGCAAGATCATTCTGAGATAAAAATACTGTCAAAAATTCTCTCTTACTCGAGTAATATTGGCTTGCACTTAAGTGGTCTACAAAGTGCTGTTTTTCTCTCGTTTGTGATTATGTTCCACTGATACATCATTATAAAGATTCTTGAAAATATGTAATCAAATATAATATTTTTTATGCGACTAACGGTTGTAATGTTCATGAAGAGCCGCATCACAGTATGGAAAAATTCTTTCTCATCAAATGTTAAACATTTTTAGTTTTTTTGCAACGTGATATTTTGCGTCGTACGTGTTTCCTGCTTTTTGTTGAATAGGTTGATCATCGTCAACTACTTCACCTTGATCTGGAGTGTAAACAGGATCTTTATCAGGAAGTGTTGTTGGTTCTACTGTGATAGGTTTTTATTATCTGTGTGATCAGACATCTTGTGTAAACTAATAACAAAGTTTGAGAGAGACATTCTCTATATTAATTGTAAATAAACTTAACTCTAATTCCCTGAAAGTTCTTCCCAATGGCTGAGTTTGTTATACCTTTAGCAACTAATTTAACCGAATTTGCGCAGGTACCCGAAGTATTTACCAGCTGCATAAAGTGATTTAAATTTGATTTCCTCATTTGTTTCTAGGTTATTGATAGAACGGACCTCACTGTTTTCTTACATTTTCCAAGGTTTCCTCTCAAACAATTTTCCTGTTGCGTAACATCTTCGAGGTTAAAAAAATCTGTTGTCTGTTTTTATGCTGTTCAGGTGATCAATGACAAATCCATCTGGAATTATGCCGTTGCCTGTTTCATAGACTAACCTGTGCAAATAAGAAGTTTTTTGCTTTATATTTTCTCCTCTAAGAACGGCAAATAAATATCCATTGTTACTGATTGTTCCAATAGCCTTTTTATTTTTTTGTTTCTAATCATTCCATTTTCGCTCCCCGCGTAGTTTACGTAAACTGGATGACATTTGTACTCATCATCCAGAGATAAATTATCGATTTCATTGTTCTTTCTGTCTCGATCAACATGATAAACAAATTTTTCTTCTGGTACATCATCACTTAACACTTCCCAAATAAATCTGCACAACATCTGGCTAAATGTCTCTGTCTCAGCTGCTCGTACCATCACAACAAGACCAAAATGCATTGATTGACCAAATGTTTTCTTTGTTTTGATGTTTATGATCTGACCAAGCCTGTTTCCTGCGTAAAGCAAATATTTTCTATGCTGATAGAACACATTGTCACCAGCAGCACTATCATCAGTAAAGTCCTCAACTAAGATAATTTTAGGAGTCATCGCTATATGAGAATCTATTGGTCTAAAAGAAAATTTCTGAGGTTCATTTAGACAAACAGTATTACTATACTGACATCACTGACATGATCCCTTCTGGCAAAATTACACGAGATGAAAAGATAAAGAGGTTAAAAAAGCCGTATCATAATCTGACAAAAGAGTATTATGGTCCAGTGAGATTGAACTCTGATGTTTATAACATCACCAAATCAATTCACGATATCATTGATTCATTAGCAAACGGACCACAGTGTGTTAAGTTTCCTGACGAGTTTAATGACCTGATCATTGATCACCAGATCTCAGTTAGTTTGAGGTCTTATGGAACAATAATTCACTCTCTTTAAAACATTTGTTAATTACCCGAGAACAAACATAGAGCTGAAACTGTTGCGAAATGATGTTCAGAGACTACAGCAACAAAAGCAATAGAAACAAAAAATAAACAAAATTGAAAATGAGATAAAAAAATAAAAAACCAGCGTGTCAAGTTGAGGAGCATTACACGAAAACAAATTGTTGCATGAGAAACTGAATCAGCTTTTGCTGGATTTGATAAATCATTTGAGTTCGACAATGAAAAAATACTTGATGATGGACTTGATCAACATGATATACTGACCTTGATTAGACCTATTGTGTCCAAGGAATTTAGAAAACTAGGTGGTATAAGATTAATTATTGATTGCAAATGCGCTGATGAAAGACAAGTTGGAGAAGAAGAAAAAGAGATAACACCTTTGCTTAACACAAAATCAATTTCAATTTACCCAAACAACAATGCTGCTCAAATAGTTGAACCAAAAAATAATGAACAAAGTTGAAGCCTATGAACAATCTGGTTCAGCCTGGACATTTTAGAAATTTAACAAGATAACATTTCACACTGGAAAAACTGCTCCTTTGAGAGGATCATCATCTTACGTCAAGTTACCTGAATTCATTCAGAAAATTGGTTCATGTTTGAATAATCAAAACAATGGTGATTATTGCTTCTTGTGATGTGTTCTAGCTCACCTATATCCATCAAACTGCCATCATTGAGAACGAGCTGCAAAATACAGAGAGCATCTTGATAAAGTGAACATTACAGGACTACAATTTCCACTAGCCGAAACAGATATTCCAAAGTTTGAAAAGTTAAATCCCAGGATCACAATCAATGTCTTCAGTGTTGATGAGCGAGCTGATGCAGAAAGAAAATTTGTTGTTTATCCTCGACTGATTAATAAAAATGCTGATGATAAAAAGATAAATTTGTTGTTGTATAAAAATCATTACGTTCTGATCAGAAACTTTTCTAGATTGGTCAGCAAACAATGCAATCAACACAATACAGCTGAGTTCTTATGTTTCAAATGTTTGCAAGGTTTTCAGTCGAGAGAGATGCTGGATAAGCATATGAAAAGTTCAGTTGGCCATGAAGTATAAGCTATCTCAATGCCAAAAAGAGGAAAAAGCTTTTGTTGAGTTTTCGATGCGATACTTGAGAAAGTTGAAGCACCATTGAATGACCCAAGTAAGTCATTTACAACAACAGTTCAAAATCATACACCTTGTTCTGCCGCTTACAGACTAGTCTGTTCAGTTGACCAAAACAAATATAAAAAATAAAGTTGTACAGAAAACTTGATCCAGCACAGTGGTGGTTGACAAATTTATTGAGTGAGCTTGATGAGATAAAATATAGTGAACCAGCTAAGATGACAACTTTGACTAAAAAGCAGGTGAATGATTTCAAGACATTGATCAATTGCCCCATTTTTTTGAGGAGCCACTTGGCGATGACAGTGAGAGATCATTGCCATATCACAGGTCAATACCGTGGTGCAGCGCATGATACGTGTAATCTACATTTCAAATTACCTAATTTTATCCCGGTTGTTGTTTCATAACCTTAGAGATTACGGCAGTCACATGATAGAGAAGTAATGAAATTGATGGATAAAAGCAAAATAACCGCAATACCAAATAATTATGAGGAACATAAGGTATCACGAATGACAAATTGAGAACCTTATGATCAGGAGCAGGTAAAATACTGACAATGGCACTCTAATATCCACTGTTTAGGCAATCAAGTTTATGAAACCACCTGACTGCCAGATACCAACATATCATTTTCCACTTTTTTCATGGCCCTTCCACAAGATGGCAGATTAACATAACACTTAAACTGAGAGCTATGACTACAAGCTTCAAAGCATTTATTTGTAAAATGAAAAATTATTTCTGAATTAATTGCACAATTAGTAAATGATCAATAGAGAAACGTCCTACTTACACTATGGTACAAATATCTAAAGAAGCAGACTTACGTTAATTTTATGATTTTTCATAGTTGTATTTTTCAGAACTCCATTAAAGAGCCTTAAACTAATTTTAACTTATTATTTAGTGTAGCAACAGTGAAATGTGAAATGCATCAAATATAAACTTTATTATTGTCGGTGTGTATTCCCAGTCAAAAAACTCTATTATTGTCAGTGTGTATTCCCATTAAAAAATTCTATTAATGTCGGTGTGTATTCCTAGTTATATAAATGTCACAGTTTAAGCAATTACTCATTTTTACAATGATGTTTCAGAATGCATCTTTTTCAGTTTCTGCAAGAATTCTAAATGAAGCTGAAATGATAATAATAATAATAATAATAATAGTAAAGACTTTACTTTTAGAGGGCGATTCAATTAGTTACAAATGAGAAACTAATCTACCTTGAGGACCTCTATTATGTATATATATAAGATAGAAGTTAATACTATCTTCACACACAGACTCATATACACACACAAGCAAATACACAGTATATAAACAACTATTCATACCAATGCTACATTGCTGCAGAATGAAAATGAAACATAGGTGGTGGATGGTGCAACATGTACTTTAATAAGTACACAATTTTTATGATCTCATCCATCTAATATGGAAGGAAGATATGCTTAGAGCTGATTTAATATCATGTGGAATGTTATTCCAAAGAAATACACCTGAAATTGAAATCTATTTTTGAATAGCTCCTTTCTTGGCTTGGGTACTTTGAAATGTTGTCCTATTAATGGCCTTAGATGGGGTGCCAGTAGATTCTCTTTCCTGAAAAATGGTGTTTATGTAAGTGGTGTTTGTAAACACCTTGTACATTATTTTGGCCTTTCTAAAAAAATTTCTTTCATGTATTAGTAATACTTTGAATGCAGTTTGAAGATTTTCTGTTTGCTGATCACGAATTATTTTACACGCCCTTTCCTGGAGTCTGGAAAATTTTCTTATACTTGTAATAGTTGTGTTCCCCCAAATTATATTACAGTATTCAAGATGCTGTTGAATGTAACTTTTGTAAAAAAAAAGTAACTATGTAATTTAATGGAATGAAGGCCTTGATTTTGTTTAGGAGGAAAATAAAGAGTTTATTTACTTTAAAATATAATTCATATGATGAGACCATTGCAAGTTATTATCTACAAATATTCCAAGAATTCTATCTAAACACGTCATTTTCAGATCAGTGTTATCATAGAAAACATGCAGCATATCAGTTGCTATCTTGCTTTTTCTGCTGTGTAGTTATCAACAAGACTTTTGTAATATCAGTATTGAGGACAATACCATTTTCCTTGAACCATATTGGAAGTCTGTTGAGAGCAGTTTGAAGGCTTTTTTCAATTTCGGATTGGTTGCTTTGAGCATCAAATAAAGCAGCAGCATCAGCATACATGTCAGTTAATGAGACTGCATCTCCTGCAGTTTTCCAAGATTGGGGAAATTGACTTGTTTTCAAACTGTGATTACATAGAAAGGCAATACAATCAGCAATAGTGGATGCAGCTACTTTAAGAAATCTTGGACCTATCATGACAAGTCCTGTAGATTTCGAAACATCAATGTTTTTGAGGTAATTCAAAACAAGCTCGGAACTTAATTCCAGGATTTTCAAATATGGTATCATTTGGAAGTTTTGGGGAACAAAGGGCTGTATGATCAGAGTCTTCACGGCGATATTTATAAAGAATTCATTGAAAATATTTTCAGTGTCATATAAACGTGGTATCCATCAATAATTAGGGATGATATATCTTTCCTTTTCTTCTTTCATACTCCAATTTCCTTAAAAACTTTCTAGATATTTTTGTGGTTGTTCTTTTTCTCATCAAGAATTTTTTTGGCAGTTGATTCTCTTTGCTTGTTGGATCAGTTTGCTTTCTTTATTTCTCCAGATTTTGTGTTTATCGTCATTACCTACACATATCAAGTGGTCTCGTCACTTCATAGTATCTAAATTTTCATTATTGAAAGTTTTATTAGACTTGTATGTGATATATTCATGAACATTCTTTACTCATACATTGTTATGTTTTCTTTTGAGAAAAATTGCAAAATGATCACTTAAACCAAATTTCAGAACAGAAATTATTGAAATATTTTCTTTATTATATATATATATATATATATATATATTGTCTATAAGTGTTTTTGAATTGAGTATTACCCTAGTTGGTTCATTTACTAATTGTGAAATCCTGTAAGGTTAAACAAAATTCAACCAATGTTTCTTGATTTGTTCATTTTAGAAGAACCATATTTATGTCACCTAATATGTAAAATTCTTTCTCTTCATTGATAACTTTCTCTATTTGAATTCAAAATCTTTATTTCAGTCAACATTTGAGAATGTATGCCTCTATATGAAACCCACTAGATTATAAATGTTGGCTTTTTCTTGGGTGATCTGAATCTATATTGATTCATTTTTTATCAGATTCAAAATCCATCCTTCTTTTGTAAACTGTACCATTTTTTACATATGCTAGGAGTCCCCACCTCATGCCTTCCCTTCTCTGTGAACAGGTATGTTTTGTCGATCAATGCAGAGAAATTAATCAGTTTGACTTTCAGTCAGTTTTGCTTCTGATATGCCAAGCAAATATATATTGTTACTGGAGAAATTAACATGAGTCAATTTTCCATTGACGCCTTGACCCATATTGGTACCTTTTTCTAAAATACCTAAATCCATAACTGTAACAATAAGAGGATTGCAATGACTAATTTGGGCACTCAAGGAGACATAACTATTTCTGCAGACATTTACATGGTTCGTTTGTTTCTACAAACATTTACATTGTTTGTGTTGATGTCATTTCTATCCTTTTTGAAATCTTTGGACCCATTCTCATGCATGGTTTGTTTCTTAGTCCTGTTTAATGTTTTATTTACAGGATTTTCAGTCCGCTTATTTCTGGTGTAAACGCTGGTTGTTTTGTCATCTTTACTGCTAAAGGAATAATTACATCTACAGGTAGATTTGTTGCATTCACAACATATGGAAGCTATGATGTTAAATTTGTTTATATATGTAGGATCTGGATTTATTTGACATTCTGTAGGATTTACCTGACATTCTGCAGGATTCACCTGACATCCTGTGGGATTTACCTGATATCCTGTGGGATTTGTCACTTGACAAAAGTCTGGAATAAAGCTATTTTCACAACTGATGGAAACAACAGTAACAACACCATTATGAGCTCTGGCTTTGTGGCCTATCTAATACCCAGCATTTAATTTCCTTGCCCCTATGCCTACAATCAGTGACAGTATGGTTTGTTTCACCACACAGATTACATCTTGGATTTGTCCATGTCCATAATAAAAAAAACTGTTTACTTTTGTTCACAAAGTTTTGGCTTTCTTGTGAGTTTCTGATTTTTCTTCTGAAAGTGACATACTGTAATTGTTCACAAATCTTATGATTTCATTTATTCATGTGACAAGTCATTCACTCCTTCACATGAAAGGCAAATTAGGTCACTTTTACCATAAAGCCTCTTGTCTGTATAGCCATCTTTCGTAATGAAATCCTGGTAGGTGTATACCAGTTTACTGTTCCATTGTTGTGCTAGTTTTCTGATGGATTCATTTGTATCCGAAACATCACAATCTTTATGTGGTGCCAGTTCACACAGACCTATTTCACAACTATGATTCTGAGTATGTGTATATCTCAGAATCTTCAGCCAGTTCCAAATCATGATCTATTTGTATGGCATTATTTCCTCATGACAGTGGTGTATTGTTTGTACATTGGAATGGTACAGTTTAATTTCAGGTATTGTTTGTACAGTGGCACCTGATACTGAAATTATATCTTAAAGACTAAAAACTATTGAGTTACTAATAGCTTTAACAATTTCCGTAACGCCCATTTTCATACCTACACCATCCCTACCTTCTTCAAGGTCAATTAAAGATAACATGGTGCGTTTATTCTTTGAGTCCTAACTTAAAAAACAAGAAAGGTAAGAGATGTTCTAAAATAAATACGTTTTTGCTTTAAAGCACTGATGAGACAGATGAATTAGTCCAAAATTGGGGCTAAAATAATCTTGCATTATGTAAGGTAGTGATCTTAGTGAACCGAGAATAGTGTCACGGCATCATTGCTGTCTGTGCGTGTATTATACCTACGGAAGCTCAAAGACACATGCGCATCGATAATAGCAACCGTGTCAACATTAATGGCGGGATGTACTGGTATTGTGGTTGATACATTTTTGGAATAATCACACAAAATGACACTTAATCCACTTGCCAATCCCAAGGGAGTGAATTTATTGTGTGAACTTTGTCAGAAGCCAGCATTTATTCAATGCACAAAGTGCAGAGTCACATATTATTGGTAATTAATAGATTCATATAACGATTATCAGTTCTGATGGACATATTTTGAGGATGATGATGATGATGATAATAATAATGATCCACTGGATAACTGTGATTGTAACCACACTTTTGTTGCTTTTATTTGCATATTAACGTATATTTTCACTGTAGATGTATTTTCAAAAATATTTATTCGAAGACGAAATTCTGTATTGTGATTTTAGAAAAAATAGAATAAGCGCACAACGCACAGCAGTCGATCAGCATTAGCACAGGATTTGAACTTACTTGCATTTGCATGAAGAACAAGTCTTCTTAAAAGTTCATATCATTGCAATTAGTTCGTTTTTTTAAATTAAAAAAAAAATATTTGCAGTTTTAATACAACTATACTATTCGCATACTAAAAAAAAATGCACAAAATTTAGTCATTTCATCGATTTATTTACAAATTCTAACCTGATTGTCGCCAAGGAGTCCCAACCACTGTCAACTTTCTTGATGTTTCATATCAAACAGGAGCTTCTTTAGTAACATGCTCATCAAATTTGCATGGATTTGTCTATGTTTCCAAGCAACAGACATGATTTAGTTCACTGTCTTTGGTAATCTCAATAATTCCATAAATTTTGAAGATAAAGTCTCTATGAACACATGCTTACAGGAGTTCCTCCTATTTATTTGTTCAATTTTATTGGAAATATTAAAACTAGACATTGCAAATATTGGATGCAGACAACACAGTTTTTACTGAAATGGAATGTTCTATAAACCTGAAAAGGACAGTGAGCAGTCTGTTTGTTTTCATTGAGAGATTTTATTTGTTTTGAAATGCTAATAAGCTGATAGTGTTAAGGACCCCAAGGGAAATGTCAGGTTAGAAATTATAATTCAATGAATGAAATGGCTAAGTTTTGTTCATTTTCTTATAGCCTTGATGTTTTTTGTTTTTAAAATTGGTTGGTGAGGATGTGTGAATAGTAACGTGACTAAATTTGTCTTTGTCTTCTTTTGTAGTTCTGTTTACGTTGTGCTTGAAGGAGTGTAATCAATCAGTGATCATATAACCATTGTTATCATAAATATCAAAAAGGAGATGAATGAGAAGAATATCTAACAAAGAAAAAGCTAAGTTGTAGTTTATAGACTCCAGTTGGATAATCCTAAGAATGCTGAGGTGTTTGACCAGTTTTTATGTATGGTGATCATTATTATTGTTATTATTGGTCATCATCATGATCTTTGCTATCAGCTTCATTGTGGAAAAGAGATTAAATGTCATTATTTTACCTTTTAGTGGAGTTGAACATCAAAAGGCAGATTGGCTTGGGATACATGAAAAAGTATGCCAGAACTTGATTTCACTGCGGCAAAATGAACCCTTCTTGGCATCAGAGGAAGAGAGACAAAATAGGCAAAGACAGCTTCTCCACAAAAAGGTACTGGATTATTATTTTTATGTGAATGATAATTATTTACATAAACTTTTTTTTAGGCTGTTACTTGCTAAAAGTTATAAAGTTGCATGCCATACAGAGCTTTTCTCATTGAGACCTTTACTTCTTCTTATAATAGACCTTGAAAACTCTTTTGATTCTGTTTCATGGCCATTCACGAAGTATTGGACTTTTTATATTTGAACAGAACAGAAAGTTTATTCAGTGCTTTAGGCCTCTTGCCCATAATATATAAAATAAAAAATTGAGTATAATACACAGTGCACCATAAACAGTATAGTAAAATACATTAGTTTATGTGTTGATATTTTCACAACTCATTTTTTAGTTTAAAAGCAAAATACAAAAATTTGAACCATTTGTAATAAGGCTTATTTTTTGAGTGCACATTAAATTTATAAATTTATCTACTAAAGGGTTGATATGATACATCTCGTCAAGGTATTTCCATCTAAAAATTATATAAGAAGTACATATACTTACAAAATGATACTCATCTTTTATGCAGTTGATATTTTCTTTCAGATATAATTTGGAATCTCTTTGATCGCTTTCAGTTTTAGTTTGTATTCCTTATTCAGCCATTCAATCATGTTTAGAACATCAGAAATATGCAAATACTTTTCTGAACATGAAAGGTAGATCTAATGTTAAACATTTCTCCATGAGGAATCAAATAGATATCTGAACATTAAAGAAAACTGTTTTGTCACCCATTTTTGCACTAACCATGCATTACCAAAATCATGAGAGATAAAGCATTTTTAACTTTATTGGCCCATATGCTTTTGCCAGCATCATCCAGTCTTTTTTAACATAATATAACATTGGAAGGGATATCTGCTTGTTGGCATACATATAATTTTTTCTGGTACTTTACATATAAGTTGTACTCAAAGGATATCATCCACATTAAAAAATACTAACATAATTATTGACAGTATCGGTACATTAAGATATATTTTACAAAATCTGTGTTGAATTGCTTCTATTTCTGGTGAATATTCGTACCCCCATATTTCTGAACCATAATACTGTTGTTACATGTAGGCTCGTACAGAAGTAACAAAAGAAAAGAGTGAAGTCAACAAGCTTTATAAATTTCACGAAATAATTTATTTCCCTAGAAAACAAGGTAAAAATATGAAACAGGACTTATGGTTTGTGAATCTAATCCAAAAATTAATCCTAGAATTCAAAAATATCAGTCCTATCACTAAAAAGTTATAATTGAATCCAAGTTTGAATCTCGATGAAGTTCCAATATGGAAGGTGATGATGTCCTCTATAACCAGTTTGTGTTGATGTGTCAACAGTTCCTAGTTGAGTCACCAAGAAAACTCAGATGGCAACAACAAGACAAATACTTTGAGCCCGAAGGTATATATTTACGACTGATCAAATCCACTAGAAAATGTCTGTTTTAACCCACGATTTTAGATCACATGATGGTTCACATGGTCACTTAACTTGAACAGCACAGTAAAAAAAATGCCAATTTGCATGTAGGCTGGAATAGCTCTATCTAAGAATCAGATTCCTACACTGGAAATAAATTTAAAAATAAAACTGTTTACAACAGACTAACATGTGGGTTGAACATGACCTTGGTAATGACCAATCATTTTCACTCAGTGTTTACAAAATCAGAACCAAGGTCAAGAACTAGGTTAACTAAAAATAAAATGAAACAATTGAACTGCGCTGCTATCAGGTCAAAACAGAAAACTGAACCTTCTGAAAAAAAAGTCAGATCCAGTGAATAAAGTTATCATTACAATAACGTAATGAAATAAAAAAAAAATAAAAGAGAATTTAAAACTAACACACAAGCAATTAAATTACATATACATAACAACTGTATAATGTTAGTTTCACTGTAGCATCAAATATTTTAAATATATCCTGTGTATGTAATCTTCCAAAAATATCTCTTGATACCTATAATTCCAGATAGGGCTTTCAACACTTGTGATACCAACATGAGTTTTGACTTATTCCAACTCAACTTCAATGTAAAAAGCAACCCCATATATTTATAAAATGACACTGTTTAAGAAGGTTTGCCCCAATAATACCAACGTCTATAATTTCTCAGAAAACCACCATTGCAAAAGACAATTATTTTTGTTTTTGCTAGATTAATTTCCATTCCTGTTCAAAACAAAATTCAAATATGGCATCAAAATTGGATATACCTGTTTCACTAAAAAACAATAAATGATGCATTGTTGTTGTTTGATATTAGTAGGGGCACGGTGATCCCTCTCTCCATATATTTTTGTTGTGCAGAGATATTGGCCTACAGGATCAGGAAAAATCCAAATATGAAAGGAATACCAATAAATCATTCAGAATATATTATCTCACAATATGCAGATTATACTTCACTCACTTTGGATGGCTCAAAAAAGTCACTGAAATCAGCACTTGATCTCATTTATCATTTCTCAGGCCATGGTATAAGTATTGAAAAATCAAAAACAGTCTGGACTGGAAATAGAACAGGTAGTACCATATATACTTGGTTATAAGCCTGTTCACATATAAGCTGACCTCCCAAACTGAATAGGTAACACAAAAAAGTGCATGACCCACACATAAGCTGACCTATAAGTCCAACCATTATTGGAAAATCTTGTTATTGCTGCTCTATCTGAATGGATGGTCATCTTCACATGGGGTTTCAGTACAGGAGTTCCAGGGAGTTCAGGTTAGTCACATGACCTCGTAATCATCTGTCAGCAATAACAATATATATATATACTGGTAGTCAAAACGAAAACTTAAAATTGTCAAGTTTAGATCTTGTCCCATGGATAAGCCGATCTCCCTTCTTCCAGGGTTTAATTTTTCCTAATTTATTCAGCTTATACGTGAGTATATACAGTAATATTAAATATTGCTCAAAATACCATTTAGATTAGGATTCATCAGAATTTATTTTCCTAGGCATAAAATTTCCACAGTTAACCAATATGGTTAAATTAAACTATGATAACAAACTTTGGGAAACCAACAATTTACTTCCTTAGGGGTCATAAAAATCACTAACCCCTTTTTGGTAAAATTATGGGTATTGAAAGTTTGGCATTATCAAAACTTACTCATCTTCTAATGAGTTTACCAAAACCCCTGACAGTGTACTCCAGGAATTTAATTTTCTTTTTCGCAAGGTTTTTTTTGGAGTGGGGCAAGAAACAAAATTAAGAAAAGTAAATATTAAATAGTATCATGAGGGTGGATTTAAATTGGTTTATATCACTACGTTTTGTGGATTCTATTAAGACTGCCTGGATCAGAAAACTCATTACTCTTGAGCCAAAATGGAAATAAACATCTTGCATGCTCTTCTCTATATGAAAAGGTTTCCTATTTTGAGCAAAATTTTTATAAAAAAGTGCTAATAAATGCATAGATAATTTTTGGGTCAATATATTTTTAGCATATATAAAATTGTATAACATGTTTATGTTGAAAACAAAGAAGAACTCCTTTAAATACAAATGAGTACAAATAATAATATCATTATTGGAAAATCTTGTGTACAAAGACTGGATTGAAAGAGGAGTCTTCTGTACAAATGATTTTTGTAAATGAGGAGTGTTCATCGATCAATTTTGGTAAGTTTCATAATAAATTTGGATCCCATGTAAATTTCCTAGATTCTCCATGGCTAAAGTGCCATAAATAGATACAGAAGTAAAGTTGATGGCAGTATTGATTCTAATGTAGATACCAATTTTGGCATCTATCTGTTTTATTATGATAAAAAGGGTTGTAAAAGAATTTACAAAAACTCATTTGTAATAATCATAAGCCAGCCTCCATTGTAAAATGGAAAACAGAGTTTGACAATTTAAATGAATAGATGGAGCAAGTTTTCTCCTTGTGTCACAAAGTAACCAGATGTCCTAGATATAAATGAGTTCAGACTAAGGTTTTACACAGAATTTTGGCAACAAATAATTTTAGAAAATATACATTAGAAAAAAATTCAAATAATTTGTGCTCTCTTTGCAGCACCTCTCTGGAAATTTAATATGATCTTTTATGGAAGTGTCCAAAAACAATCTGTCTTGAAGAGGATTATACTGTAGTGCTGGATAATTAGAAGTAATACACATTCCTTCCTCAGGTGGTCATGAGGAGTTAAGTAGTTTCTCATCAGTTCTGACAAAACTGTCTTAGGTCTGTTTCTCCGTCACTTCACCCCCTAGACTTGTTTGGGACAAATCATCTGTATAGAAATCATCAACACTGGTTGATATCCTCCTCAGTTTGACCAAAGCTAGGCTGTGTGTATTTCAACTGATTTCACACAGGCCTGCAGCATAACTTTTATTCATGGATCTTCAGACCCTTTGCATTCTTGAATAGTTTCCCACAGTGGAATATAGCATCCACTTATGTAACTGTGCGTGTCAATGTCCACTGAACAAGCCTTTGATTCTAACCACCTCTCAGAAGGCTCTGGGGGTGTTGATTTTTCTGTATAGTGGGTGCCCCATTACGAGGACTGCATGAAGGGATGCCAAACTCTCATTCCCCAGAGCTAGTCTTTCCCAGCTGTCATCTGTCCCTGCAACATCACCGATCTATCCTCAATTGCCAAGCAGCCTTTCCTGGCCATCACTGCTTACCCAGAAGAATAAATATTGTGATATAGTGTATCTACTGCTGTTGGTCATCATCAGTTGGGACCAGCTATCACTGGGAACAACCTCCTGGTTGCAGGGTGGCAAAATTGATTAGAGTCACTATCTGTTGGTGGTAGACAGCCAGTTCTTGTCTTCACACTTCATCCATAGCCAGCTAGATGTTCTATCAGCAGGTTGGCCCAGTGCTTGAACTGCCACTTTATTTTTTTCCCCTGTTATTCCAAGAGCAATTAGCACCTTCCAGACTGATTGAGTATGAACCCGTCTATGTCCAATCTCTACTGGGAACAACCAGGTACTCTCTTCCCTGCTCTTGCCTGACATTTATATAGCAGACTGTGATGGATGAAGAAAATCTGACTCTTATGAACAGATGACCATTATTTGGTGCAACAGCTAAGACAGGTTGAACTGTATTTCACCCAGTGTTTGTTGATAACATGTTGAAAGCCATATTTCAGCATTCATGCATTTATATGACTGTAACATTTTTGGGGTCATTCTTTCTTCACTTTAAACCCGAGAATTTTCAATGCTTTCATTTCATATTGATTATTTTGCAAGTGAGGACACCTGTCTGATTTGATATAGTGCTTTCATTGTCTGCATCTTTCATACAGCCATCCTATATCAGCAGATTCTTAGCTGTGCTCTCACTGTAACCTTCACATACAATAAACCCCTCCACCCCACCCCCTCCAACATTGGTTGTACTTTGGAGAAGTGGCTGAAAGGTTTTAATTAAGAGATAAATTTACTTTTTAGGAGACTTACCATATGTGGCTGTACTTAACAGAATGCCATATTTTAGGACTCAAAAGAATAGAGTTTACTTGTATTGTCTTGTCACATGGAAATAATACAAGTTAATGTGGTTGTATCATGGAAAGCTATTCCAGTTGTGGATTGTATGGTGTGAATGAAGACTTTCCAAATGTTAAAAATAAAAATAAACATTGTTTTGATTATGAAATCACAAGCAGTAATTAATATATCACAATGAATTTTTCTTTGCTCCTCTTATTGTCTCTCACATTTTTTATAAAAAAATTTGAACATCCAACAAAATTAAATGTCAAGGAAAAAACCCAAAGTTACTGAAGTTTAGAAGAGGTATTTTGCTTTATATATGGAGTTTGTACTTTCCAGCACTTCTTATAGTTTTAAAGTGAATGAAAGGCATGCTTAATATGAAGTGAAAACTGCTATACATTTTCTTGTCTTTTGTCAGCCTGAAAGTATTCAAGTTCATTTTAATCACTTTTTTGCTAATTCACAGAAAGCTATGATAGATCTAACAAGGACTACAGGTCAGAAGTTACTGTTCGAAGGAAAACATGAGCAGGCTGTTCCAGCTGCTATGCAGTCACTCCGATTTGCCATTGATGTTCATGGACTCGCAAGCATTGAGCTTGTACCTTCTTATCTCATACTGGGTGAAGCTAGTATAGGTAAGTTAATATGACATATTACTCTGACAGAATAATTAATTATTAATTTCAGTGTAAGGGAAAATAGGAAAATGTTAGGGAAACTTGGCTATGGCTATGCAAACCTTTGGTATAAACCAATGACTTTAAAATATTAAATGTGACAATTTTGACTTTCATTTTTCTTTGAAGATGTTCTAAGATTCAGAGTAAAGACAACAACCATGCATGTCATAATTTCTTTCTTACAAAATGTAACATACATGGGGTATGACTTAGACACACTGTTTTTGCACATAGATAGAATGTTTTATTTCACTTAGTCTGATGCACTTTATCAGATCTCCAAGCAGCAAATATATTATAAGACTTTAAGAACAAATTTTTATAGGATGAATACATTTTTGTTTAATTGTATAACATAAAGAGTCATAAATTACCCTTTAAATTTAAAAGGTATAAACATCAGACCTCTGTGATTCATTCTGTTTATCAATGACATACCTCTTAAGATAGGAACTTCAGTTTCTTCCACTGACCTCTATGCAGATGATACTACACTGTCTGAGATGGGTAAAACCAAAATTATACTTGAAAATAATTTACAAGATGCTCTAAATAGACTTAAAGTATGGTGCAAGGAAAACAGTATGATCATAAATACAGAAAAAAACAGAAGCTCTACTAGTTAAAACACAGCAAAAACGAGCAAGGCTGGATATTGACAAACCCCAGGTTTACAGGATGCTCTAAACAGACTTAGAGTATGGTGCAAAGAAAACAGGATGATCATAAATACAGAAAAAACAAAAGCTCTACTAGTTACAACAAAACAAAAATGAGCAAGGCTGGATAGCGACAAACTCCTGGTTCTATTTGACAATGTGAGCCTTAATATGACCTCTCCTGATAAAATTCTTGTTGTATTCATAGATAACAATCTTACTTGGTCTGTTCACATTAATCATGTTTCAAAAAGGGTTAATTCTTATCTTTGGCTACTGAAGAAAATAAAAACATACATTCCTCTTCAGTATAGGGTCATCCTTTGTAAAAGCTATGTTCAGCCATATTTGGACTATTGTAATGTAATTTGGGGTAATACCTCTAATTCAAACATAACATAACTTTTAAGACTCCAAAAGAGGGCATGTCATTTAATTCTAGAAAAATTTATTGCAGTTTCTAGGATGCAATGAATAATATAAAGATTTTAACAATACATGAAAGAGTATTTATTAGAAAATGCCAAATTGATGTGTAAAGCATCCAGAAAAGTCATTCCTGTATATCTAAGCAATATCTTTCACCAAAGAGATACTGATGGTACTCCAAATTTAAGGTCCAATAGAAGTAAAAATTACATTGTACCAAGGCCAAAGAAAAAATTGTTTAAATGAAGTTTTCAATATACTGGTCATCTGGAATGGAACAACATTTTTAGTGACATAAGGCAGGTTCATACCATTTCTTCTTTTCATAATCGATGTTTTAAATGGATTAAATCTTAAGACAATTGAATAGTTCTAGTAATACTAATATCACCTGCTTTTCTTTTGCATAATTTTCACGGTTGAATTTTTCAATGCAGGATGATATTTGATATTTTGCCTGTACATATGTTCCAGGCTTGATATTTTGATGTAGTGCCAAGCCTGATTTTTCACATCATGTTGTATATACTGTATATATTGTACATAACAGCTAGAAGGCCTCAAGGTAGATTAGCTCTGTAACTACTTGCATTGCCTTCACTATATGAAGTCTTTATTATTATTATTATTATTATTATTATTAATTTTACTATTATTATTATAAAGTTTATTATTTCATCTTATAATTATCAACTAATACATGCAGCTGTATATAATGTCAACTTTTGGAATTTTGTTCTTATATAAATGTTGAAAGTGTAATTAAAAAGTCTTCTGGTTATGATAATAACAAATTGTATAAAAGTAAACATTTGATCTTAAGACATCAATAAATCAACATCAGTAACATCAAGTCAAATACAATTTAATTAATAGTCAGTTTATTAAATATTAGTTGTTTCATATTGATTGCACAACAAGTTTATACATTTTACACAATGTACCATGAATAGCTAAGATAAAATTTTTTCAGCAAATTAGCATTAATTTGATTATTTTGTCTTAAATAGGTCTTGGTCGTTTATCGCAGGCAGAGGAATATTTAGCCCAAGCTCAGTGGACAGTGCTGAAGACTCCCGAGTGCTCTAATTCAATTAAATCTAGACTATACAGAAATCTAGGCCTTCTTCATGCGGCAAAGGGTGAATATGATGAGTCTCTGCGACAGTTAGCAAATGATGTAAGAACTACTATAATCAAGATTTCTGCAGATCTTAGGAGTTGCCCTGAAAATTCACCTTTTTAAGGCTCATTTATTTATGTAATTTACTTTGCATTATAAATTTCTCTGAATGAGAAATTAAACTAGTTAAAAATAAAAAATTCAAACATTATGAAATTTCATCTAAGAGTATATTTTACTTATTTCATTGTCCGGCACTTTGCTTAGTATAAGATTGTTCTGTTACTATGTACAGTAATTCAGTTTAACTGTGTACATTTAAAATTAAACTCTTAAAATGGAACTACATGAACTATTACTAGTAGCTATTGTAAATAGGAAGCTACTCAATTTGAAACATGTTTCAGTTAGTTTCATATCTGAATATGCTTGTCAACAAATTGACCTCTGGCATTTTCCGTCTACCGGTATTGCCAGTAATATCATTGTTGCCAAGGACTGGAACATGGTGTCATCACTGGCCAACAATCTGGCACTGTGGAATACTATTACTGATTTGGAAACAATACTATGGAACAAACAGAAATTTATACTTAGAAATTATTAATATAATCTTTCTATGAAAACTGCATTTGTATTTTATTTTTGTAATTCATTAAATTGTACACCTATTATTTGCATGGTGCTTTGAACACAGTTCATGCTCCAGAAATACAAATGCAATCTACCATTAAAAATGAAAAGATAGTTTATTGCAAATCATCATTTCCTTTTTTCTTATTTCTAAAATTTATTAATTGTTTTTGAATATTCAGCCTAAAATGAAATAAATAACTGCAGAAGTTCATAAATGCAAAAAAAAATAAAAAAATATCACAATAATTTTTTTATGTTTCATACACAGATAAAAACATTATGTATTAAATCACTGTACAACAACTATCTCTGTACTACTAATGCTACAACTGCAATTTCTATTGCTACCTCTGCCTGTACTACTAATGCTACTACTGCCATTTCTGCATCTACCTTTGACTGTACTACTAATGCTTCTAAAATTACTACTACTTCTACCTCTGTTTGTACTACTAAGTCAATTACTGCCATTTCTACTTCTGCCTCAGTCTGCACTTGTAATGCTACTACCGGTATAATCACTACTACTTCTACTTCTGACTATGCAACAAATGCTGTAACTGCCATTTCTACTTCTACCTCTGTCTGTACTACTAATGCTACTACTACCATTTCTGCTTCTACTTCTTTTTGTACTACTGAGTCTACTACTGCCATTTCTCCATCTACCTCAGGCTGTACTACTAATGCTACTATAATCACTACTACTTCTACTTCTCCCTGTACTACTAATGCTGTAACTGCCATTTCTACTTCTACCTCTGCACTACTTAATTAATGCTACAACTGCCATTTCTACTTTTATCTCTGGAGTAATAATGTTGTAACTGCCATTTCTACTTCTACCTCTGTCTACTACTAATGCAACAACTATTACTACTACTTCTACCTCTGTACTACTAGGTCTACCACTGCCATTTCTACTTCTACTTCTGTCTATACTGCTAATGCTACAACTGCCATTTCTGCTTCTACCTCTGTCTACTACTAATGCAACAACTATCACTATTACTTCTACCTCTGTCTGTACTAATGATGCCTGACTCTAAAGACCATATTTTCCATACAAAATTTTAATTAAACTTCATAAATAGGCTTATATCATCAAGATTTGAGATAAGTACAATTACAAGTGAGATTAATGCATATAAATGAATCGACCTTGTATTTGATTGGTTGAACTTGTCAGTGTTCAAGCCACCCTACTTTATGTCAGATTTTGATCAGACTTGTTTAATTCTATTATATCATCAAGATGTTGGACGATTTGGATTACAAACAAGATCTACATATGTTTATGAACTTATCTTGTGTCTGATTGGCTTACCTTGTTTCCACTCTGGAGACTGCATTTTGTTCAGGTTTTGCTGGTAAATAATCTTATTACACCATGGTGTAAGACAGATTCTGTAATAACTGAGATCTGCAAATATTTAATGAGGCAATGTTCTTTCTGATTGCTAAGCTTATCACCTGTCCAGAGACTATATTTTTCACCCGAATCTGAAAAAATTTGTAAGTGGGTTATTATCATCAAGATCTTGGATTAATTCAATTATGAGTGAAGTCTATGCATACTTATTATTCTTTTTATCACAAAAGAATTTCAATAAAATTATGGTAAATAAATAAAATTAATGTCCTATAAATGTTGGGAGGTACTTTACATAACGTCTTGTCCTTATAAGCCTGCTTTGTAAATGGTCAACTGTAAGACAGGTCTCTGATATCATGTCCACTTGGGCCTCTTGTCTCTGAGTGGGTTTGAGTTTAAAAGGTATAGTACAGTTTGCATAAAACAACCAAATTACTTTGTTATGCTAAAACGTAAAACATTTTCACCAGAAAAAGGTGGCAGTGTTCACCCCTCCCCCCCCAATAATCTTGCCTCTTTTGGGTCTGGTGTAAATATGGATTTTTTTAAGCAGTTTGTTTGATTAGTCGAAACTGGCATAGTTTAATTATCTATATTTTATTATGGTTGGACACTAATTTTTTCAGCAAAGTATTAGTAGTAACAGGATGCTCAATACATTTGTTATATATAATTGCCAATTATTTCATAACTTTACTATTTTATTGTTGTCTAAAATTGCATTTTCATCAGTTTCAAGGAATACAGTCACAAGTGGCAGTAGGCTTGGTACTTTGACATTTTGGCAACATGATGTAAAAGTTCTATTTTTATAATCAGTTTGCTGGTGGCATAATAGGCAAGGAAATGCAAATGGAATGTGACCCTGATCTGGGGAAAAAGGAAACAGAAGGTCTTAAGGCCTGGGTTTTGATATTGTATGCAAGCATGGAAATACTGTCATGCAAGCATGGAAATACTGTCTTGCAGTGTGTAAATACTGTCTTGCAATGTGGAAATACTCTCATGCAATGTGGAAATACTCTCATGCAATGCTATTTCAACTACTGAGGATGTATTACAATTAACCATATTGATATTAAGCTATTCCACCTATATTCACCTTGGGGAGTAGATTTCCATTTTTCTTCTATCCCACAACCTTGGAAAAGAAAAATCTGCAAGGTGCATTTGTCTTATATTTTCTTATTTGCTTGGTCCTAACGTTCACACCCAGTCCCAATGAATAATAACTCATTGCTTTTTCATTTCAACTCTCCTTGGTAAATTTCACACCCAGTCCCAATGAATGATAACTCATTGCTTTTTCATTTCAACCCTACTATGTAAATTTCACACCCAGTCCCAATGAATGATAACTCATTGCTTTTTCATTTCAACCCTACTATGTAAATTTCACTCCCAGTCCCAATGAATAATACTTATTGCTTTTTCATTTCAACCTTTGTTAAATTTCACTCCTAATCCAAATGAATAATAACTCATTGCTTTTCATTCCATCCCTCCTTGGAAAATTTCTTTTAAAAGGTAGTCTTGACCAGTATACTGATTTTTTCAAACAATGTTGAATATTGTAAATTCTAAGCCATAATATTGTAGCATTATTAATTTTTTTAAATTTGGAAAATGCAGCATGTCTATAACAGAAATTTCTCATGACAGAATGATCAAAATGTATAATTAATCATAGCTTTTTCTGTGAAACACATCCAGGTATGTTACATTGTAACCCTTTCTATGAAACACACATATATCTTTCAAAAATCCATTTTCATTGCTAAATTAATGATTCCACTATTTTCTGCAAGCCCAGGCCAGGAATCTTATTTGGATAGTAAAATAGTTACTTAATTGCATGAAATCTTTAACATTTAGGACACTTGTTGCATTAAATACAAACTTCTAATTCTGAACTAAATCCAAGCAATAATATTTGAGTTATTAAAATTTAGTGTTTCTGAGTAATTTGCATATTTTAGTTTTATGGGACCTAATATCAATGTCAGTTTATCCTCCAATCATTTATATACTTACATAATGTAACACAATGTCATGATTCAAGTCACTTATCTATAAATGTAACACAATGTTATGATTCCAATCACTTACCTGTAAATGGAACACCATGTCATAATTCCATTCATTTACCTATAAATGTAACACCATGTCATGATTCCATTCATTTACCTATAAATGTAACACAATGTCATGATTCCAATCATTTACCTATAAATGTAACACAATGTAAGTGATTCCATTCATTTACCTATAAATGTAACACAATGTCATGATTCCATTTATTTACCTATAAATGTAACACAATGTCATGATTCCAATCATTTACCTATAAATGTAACACAATGTCATGATTCCATTCATTTACCTTTAAATGTAACACAATGTCATGATTCCATTTATTTACCTATAAATGTAACACAATGTCATGATTCCAGTCATTTACCTATAAATGTAACACAATGTAAGTGATTCCAATCATTTACCTATAAATGTAACACCATATCATGATTCCAATCATTTACCTATTAATGTAATACCATGTCAAGATTCCATTCATTTATCTATTAATGTAACACAATGTTGTGATTCCAATCATTTACTTATAAATGTAACACCATGTCATGATTCCATTCATTTACCTATTAACGTAATACCATGTCAAGATCCATTCATTTACCAATTAATGTAACACAATGTTGTGATTCCAATCATTTACTTATAAATGTAACACCATGTCATGATTCCAATCACTCACCCATTAATGTAACACCATGTCAAGATTCCATTCATTTACCTATTAATGTAACAGCATGTCAAAATTCCATTCATTTACCTATCAATGTAACACAAATGTCATAATTTCAATCATCTACCTATCAATGTAACACCATGTCAAGATTCCATTCATTTAGCTATTAATGTAACACCATGTCAATATTCCATTCATTTACCTATCAGTGTAACACAAATGTCATGATTTCAGTCATTTACCTGTAAATGTAACACAATGTCATGATTTATGGCAGGCAATAGCTGAGAGTGTTATTAATCCCAGGTAAATAGATAAGGGAATTATAAAGAAAGGATGATTTTGTGGAGCTCTTTAACAGCATACATTTCTTCCTTGTGAAAATTATGTGATTTTACTACATATCCTCCTGATATACCTATCTACCTTTGCATGTACCTGTAGATTTACCATGCATCAGAAGAATTTGGAACTGATGACATCAGGACATCTGGTGGATACTTTCATATGGGCAATGTATTTTACCGGCAAGGCAGAATTGATATAGCTGATTCTCTATATAGACAAGTAAGTTCTTGGCCCAATTTCACCAAAATATCTTAAAGTTTATGGCTAGACTTAAGACATTGGATTGGTTGAATTTAAGTCAGACCTTTATTTCAGCCAATGAAATTTCTTGATTCTTAACTTAAGTTGAAATTCAGACTTGATTCATTCTCTAGTAATGGGTTAATTTAGGGTAACATACTTTGCAAAAATTTAAATTGATAATTTCATGACATAAAAGAGTAGTGATTGTCATGGTAACATCAAATAAAAAATGAAATAGGAAAAAACATAAATAAAATGTCAGAATCACTTTGAGGTCTCCATTTATTTTTTTGCTTTATCTAAAGACAAGTGATTCAATATGTATTTCAGGTTTGAAGACAAATAGCCACCTGAAAAGAGCACCCATGAATCCATATTACCAGAAATTCTATTAGAATTATACTACTTCTGACATTTAAAAATTAATACTTCCTCAGAATCTTAATATGCACAATAGATTAATTTTTTTATCAAGACTTATCTTTATGATTTTCATGATTGTGTCCTTTATGTGAAATATATTTTAAATATATGACATAAAACACTATCAGTTTGATGCCTCTAATCAGGACATAGATTATCTCAGTGCTAAATAAAGAGTGAGTAAGAGTTGTATTGGTGACATCAAGATCTGAACTGGAAATCATAAAGTTCCTGAGCTTTAATTTTATTTTGATCATTCACAAATGACGTTACATTTGAAAGGTCATTTATGATTGGCAGAAAGTGGAAACTCAATTTCAGATTCAAGTTCACAAATTTAAGATCTACAGGATTCAATTTCACAAAATTTTGCAGCATATGAGATTTCTGACAAAATGGGATTTTTGCAAGAAGTAGATAAAATGCTAGGGATGAAAAATAATTTGTTAGGTTTTAAATTATACAACTGAAGTCCATTTATTTCTCAATGTTTTGTCAGAGATGAATTTAAGCGCAGCATATTACGAGTGTATAAAAATTCATTCTTAATTATTTATCTCTAATGCCTGCTTGATGTTCAGGGAATAACTCATATTTCCAAACCAAGCAAAAAATCATATTCAGAAACATCAATAAAAGGAAGAAAATTTTAGAAGTTTTGTGAAAATAGGACCTGGTTTTGTCATGCTATTTATGGGGAACATAATGTTCACCAGTACTGTGATTGCATCGGCATAGAGATTTAGGAAAACACAAATCTTGATTCATATCTTATGTTGTCTCTTTCATGGGAGTTTTACAGATTTACTGCAGCAATATATTTCTTTAAGGACAAATCACTTTTTTTCATTTCTAAAGTAAAAATATAATTCAAATGCAATTTTAAAATTTGTACTTATTTTCATTTTTCATTCTAACTGTATTATTGCTTTTAATTGTATCAGTTAATTTTTGGACAATGGTAAGATTACAGATATTTTTCATGTTCAAGTTTTTGGAATTCAGAGTAAAAATACATTAATAATCCTATGGAACCAAGTGTTTAAATTTTAAAACAAACCAATTAATGTTAATTGATGCAATTTATTTTATATGAAGGGGTAAATTTTTAGCCGGACATTTGTATTTGTAGCAGTTATCACCTAGTATTGCATTATGTTGAAATGTTTATTTTAATTACTAATAATTATTATTTTCAAAGTTTAATTTCATTTGCAACTTTATATATATATATATATATATATATATATATATATATATATATATATATATATATATATATATATATATATATCCTGCATTTGCAATAGTCTCTTGTCATACCAGTCTCCTATAGTACTCCAAAATGGAAAAGAAAATTTAGAATTAAACTGACAGAACTAATGAATGAATAGGATCATGGTAAAAATTAGTGTAAACATAAAGATAGACAAATTTTTAATGTCACAGTGTATACATACAGGTAAACAAGTTTCCAATGAGTCATAGTGTAAACATACAGGTAGACAAATTTTTAATGTCACAGTGTATACATACAGGTAAACAAGTTTCCAATGAGTCATAGTGTAAACATACAGGTAGACAAATTTTTAATGTCACAGTGTATTCATACAGGTACACAAGTTTCCAATGAGTCATAGTGTAAACATACAGGTAGACAAATTTTTAATGTGACAGTGTATACATACAGGTAAACAAGTTTCCAATGAGTCATAGTGTAAACATACAGGTAGACAAATTTTTAATGTCACAGTGTATACATACAGGTAAACAAGTTTCCAATGAGTCATAGTGTAAACATACAGGTAGACAAATTTTTAATGAGTCATACAAATTTCTAATGATTTGATAATCTAAATTTGCATGTTGCTCATATAATGCAATATCTCCAAAAATTAGCATATATACATGAAAAAAAATTGTCTTGCATATGACTTAAGATTGGGATTTTAAATTGTAATCAAGAAATTATTTTATTTGCACTTGACAATTAAAATTGAAATAAAAACACAGTCATTTCATTTTTTATATGTACATGAATAATGGAGTCAGTTACTTTAAATAGCTGTGTATGCTGACAATCGGATCAATATTAAAATTGAATTTTATCAAGAAATGATGATAAGATTAATAAATTTACCCAAACTACACCAAATTATTTTCATGCTCAGTGTGCACATGTTTGAATTTAGAGTACAAATATTACAATGATTAGGCACTGACACATTTACCTGACCCTCATCTCTAATAATAAGCAGTCATATTTCTTGCAAATAAAAGTTTTCATTAAATATGTGTTAAAAATGTGGGAAATATCTTGAACAATCTTAAAAAAAACAAATAACAACTGTTATGTCAGACTGATACAGAATTTAGAGAGGAGACCTATAAACAGATAACTGCATAGAGGGGAAAACGTTTTATAAATGATTATGAAATCTTTCAAACACAGTCTTCTTTTAAATGCTAATATTTAAATATTTATGCTTAAAAATTATTTACTTCTCCTTCTTTTTCTATTCTCATGGGAAATGTATAGAAACAAGAATAAAGAGAACACATTGGCTAATTTTATATGCATGAAAAATATCTGCATGATTTTTCTCCAGTCTCCTGCCATTTTTGGAGAAAAATTTCCAGTATTTTTGCTGGAGAGGTTATAAGATGTATTCAGACATTTACATGGAGATTAACATGAGTTAAAGCTTTAAGAAGGTCCACTTTATCCTGAAAATGCCTTGCCTGTGGATGCTGACATGTACAACAGAAACCAAGAGAACAAAAAATAAATTTTCCATTTGAAATAGTTGCAAAATTATATTGTGCATCTAGATGCTTCTTCCTTTCTGTTTTGCAAATTGAAAATTAAAATCAAAAGAAATAAAAGTAAAATTAAATAAATAAAGAGATAATGATACAATGATCAGTACATACAGAGATGATGATACAATGATCAGTACATAAAGAGATAATGATACAATGATCAGTACATAAAGAGATAATGATACGATGATCAGTACATACAGAGATAATGATACAGTGATCAGTACATACAGAGATAATGATACAATGATCAGTACATACAGAGATAATGATACAGTGATCAGTACATACAGAGATAATGATACAATGGCCAGTAAATACAGAGATAATGATCCAATGATCAGTACATACAGAGATAATGATACAATGATCAGTACATACAGAGATAATGATACAATGATCAGTACATACAGAGATAATGATACAGTGATCAGTAAATACAGAGATAATGATACAATGATCAGTACATACAGAGATAATGATACAGTGATCAGTACATACAGAGATAATGATACAATGATCAGTACATACAGAACCTGAAAGAATTTGACACTTTACTTATCTAGCAGCATTTGTTTTCCGATCAGAATATTATTATATATCATATAAATAATACCATTGAATAACATCATATATTATACCAGTGAATAACATATATTTTATCAGTGAGTAACATTATATATATCATACCAGTGAATAACATTATATATATACAGTATATATATATCATACCAGTGAATAACATTATATATATCATACCAGTGAATAACATTATATATATCATACTGTGATTTGTGATTTTTTATTTGGATTTTTTGACATAGCGTTAACAATTTTTCAGTCATATCTCTATGATATCTGCAGTGTGACAGTTTATAGTGATGTCTAGCACTGGGGCATCATGCCACAGACTTGTAGCATTATGTCCCACCCAGTCACATTATCCTGACACCAGGCCAACCAGTCCTAACACTAACCTCTTAATGCTTGAGTTCCAAGTGAGGCAGCTGCTAGTGCCATTTTTATAAGTCTTTGGTATGACTTCGCTGGGGTTCGAACCCACAACCTCCCGCATCTGAGGCAGACGCTCTAACCTCTTAGGCCACTGGAGTGGTTATATATACCAGTGAGTACCATCATAAATTACAGCAGTGAGTAACATCATATATTTAAAGAAAATAAAGTCCAATGACCCTGACCATTATGCTGTCCATGGATTACCTTTTTAATGAGGTTGTATATTGTGAAATTATATGCATTATGTTACTATTGAGTAATGAAGTGGTGTGAGTGACCACACCACACCTGTCATATATAATAGAAACCACTTTATAATAAAGTGCCTTATAGTGACTAAGTATGATATTGCTTGGTCGGTTTAATTTATTAATCAAACCTATTTTTGGAAACAACTGATTTAATTGTCCATTCATCATCCTTGCAGGTAACCGATATTTGGTATACACATTTATACAAGATAGTGAAGATCAGGACAAGGACGCCAGCAACACCAAAAGGGATTGGTCCGTTGATAAGTGAAATGTCAGAGGAAGAAGAAGAGGGTCTAGGTAATTTCAGTAGATTTTCAAAGGAAGGAAAAACTTGTACAATTTTCATTTTGTAAAATTTGGGTTATCTGTCATTTGATCATTTTATTTATATATCTAAGATTCATCCACCCATCTCTAAATTAATGTAACATTCCATTTATTGGTATGTGTAGCTGCCTTAATTTGGATGATACCATTTGTTGCCTACTTACTTCCATATATGCTTAAGTACCTAGTAATACATCGATGGTTATGATCCATCTGCATACCAGTTCATTTTTCCATTTATTCTTCTATCCAGCTATCCATCCATCCAACCAACAATCCATCCATCACTGAATTCATAAGTATATAGTAAAACTTTCCTAAAGCACATGTTTTGATTCCAGTAAGGCCCTTTTAACACTAATCAAATCTTTTTGAATGGGCCACCTTTATAAAATGGCAAAAAGTGTTTGCAGTGACCAAGATGGTTTAGAGGTATTTTACTGTATTGTATATTTACTTTGATCTACCTAATATCTACCTTTTAATTTATGTACTTACATGCTACCTAACATTACCTAGCTAACTACTTAACATGGAGATATTTTTAGGCTGAATGATTGGGATTATTGATTAATTTTGTGTAACATCAACACATGTAAGGTTACTCTTCCGCAGAGACATACTGTAGTGGCTGAAAGAGCCTGGTTTGAGATGGATTCCAATCTGTACCCTTCTGATGTTGAGTGGACATGTTATGACCCCTGGACCATTGCAGCGGGAATGAAGCCTGTTTTTTTCAGAACAACTAATATCAGTTAGGAACAAAATTGTCAACACAGTAAAGTCACTCTAAAAATTGAGAAATGGTTTCTCAAGACAAATGGTTTGTCGAAAGAGATCATCACACTATATGACAAATATGGTCTGTCAAGACAGATGGTTTCACTTAACAGTGGTCTTTCGAGTCAAATTTTACTGTAGTATAATGTAGAAGTCCTTCCATTGCAGAGTCTGCATGACTATGAAACTGTAGTGTTTGCTTTCAGGGATGGGTACATAAAACTACATTTGTGTTTATTTCTGAATCAGCAAGAAGAACTCATTTTATATGGCATAGGGATACAATGAGGCCATTAGGCCAAGATCTATTCATAAGCAATATCAAGTGAGTTATTACCCAAACTCAGAATGAAATGTGAATTCGGGTTTGTATTTATTATACCCCCCCTTTTCACACTTTATAAACATATTTAGCTTTACATATGAATGAAATTAAAAACGAATTGGGATTTTAAAAAATTTGATTGACTGTATTAATAAATATTGAGGTGTGGAGGACAGAGAAGACACCAAAGTAGTTCCAATCTGGGTGATATGGAATTATAGATTGAACATTTGTATCAAATCCAAGATCAACCATGTAAGATGAAATGCATATGTAATAAAAGTATGTCTTGACATACAGGTAAAAAAAAAGAACTTTCTATACATGAGCATGTTGCCAAAGTCTTTATTTTGTGATAAAGTGGTCTTGAATGATTTTGTTTATTATCAAGCAACCAGTCTGTAATTGAGGGGACTCGCTTCTGTGCCTGCAAATATCCTTCTCTCTGGCCCTCCAGTGTCAACTAGAAATCTTATTTTAATACACTAAGTGAGACATAGTTTGTATTTTCATCAACAGATGTATTGCACACAAAAACTGGGTCATTGTGACTTTACTCATGATCAGGGCTTATTCAAAGTTGTTTACAACTACTGACTAGACATTCCACACATGGGCGACATTTTCTTCTTTGCTCCTTCTCGCTCACAATTCTAACATCTTTTTCAGTTATATACATTGTGACTTTGTGTTCCATATGATTTATGTACCAACTGTTGACCCATTAATTTTAGAAGTCTACTATTCTTATCTTATTTACATTCTAAAGAATTGTTATATCTTTGCCTTTTATTTTTTTTTTTTACTTTTACGAGGTTGGGTTTATCTTCATAAAGAGTTTAGTACCAGTAATTGTTACCATTTTCATTAATTATAATTGGCACTACACTGTGCTAGATTTGCTTATATATAGATCCTGACTGTGTTATTTACTGTACTGTATTAAAACCAACTAAATCAGTTAGCTGAAGAAAGTAATGGATGTACCCAAAAATTGCCAGGGATGTTATTGGTGGTTGGGATAGGTAATAAAAGCATGTGCAAAAATACGTCCTTTATTGGCACAGTTACTATCTTAAACCAATGCATATTAAATAAGAAATATGCATGTAGTGAAAACTTAGATTGCATATGTAATATTTAGCTTTATTCAGAGAACCACGCATTGAGAAATATACATGTATACTGTTTCTAAATACATGTCTAATGTCTTGCATGAATAGAATATCAACACTGTATACTAAACTGCCCATCTTGTAACATGCAATGAATCCACAATAAATGTAATTCTATTGAAAATATGCACACAGGTTTAAAATATTCAGTAATTGTTGAAGATCATTATGTTCTGAATTCAATGGACAAAAAATGGCAGAATTATGTAATAAAAGATGAAGTACATTTTTGGTTCAATACATCCCAAAGGCATGAAATAGTGTCTGTATAAATTTCATACTACTAAAATTATCTCATCTGCGAATCATAATACTTTATTCTTGTTTTTGTTTTTAAATGATTAATTTTCAGCTGCTTTCTGTTACTGTCACATTTGCTCTTGGCAAAGTCAATCATGTTCCTCAACTGATGAATTCAAACACTGGACTTAATCCTGTCCAGTTCTTCATTCTTCTCTTTAATGGTGAAAGTTTTACATTCTTTCTGTGTCCTGTTTACAATTGTAAATGTCCGCTAATTAAAACTTTTACACCTATTTGTTTGAATGACTACAGCAAAAATAATTGTCAATACAGGTAAAACCTTTTATAATACGATGCTTGGGGTTCAAATTATAATATCATGATATTAGTGAGATCGCGTTAACAAATTTTTCGAAAAACTTCCCCATAGAAAATGTCCATTGAAATTTCAATGTCATCAGTTTTAATTAACCTCTTGATCATATAATCTGATAGGGATATGAATAATCAACTTTTCTGAGAGCATGTATTTAGGATGTTAAAAAGAGAGGTCACCTTATATTAAAAAATGGGAGCCATTCTGCCATTGCGTTATAAGCAGAATTGCGTTATTATGAATCACATTATAACAGGTTTTACCTGTAAATGATGTGGTCATTTTTCTAGGGAATGAATGACATTATTCACTGGTTAACTGATTGTGTCTAACAACACTGCCAAGCCATGCGCACATGTTCGTGGCTTTCATTATTTGATGTTTAGAAATGGTTTCACCATAATTTGAACAAGTTGTGGCTCTGCAGTTGACTTTGATGATTAGCAATGTACTTAAAGTAGTTGATTTATACATTCATTTCAGAATCTTATCAACCTCCACATTGTTTGGTGCTTGGTTGCGTATGCACTTTAAAGAACAAACATATATTGGATATTGTGTGAGCAATGATTGTATAGAGAATGCATTGAAGACAAACATAAAGAAGACTTAATGGCTTTATTGTTAATAGATCATTAATAATAAAATTGATACTTTTTGAGCTTACATTTTTCAACAATAAACATAAGATCAAAGTTCTCAAACAGGCGCATCCATTGGTTCAGATACTCATATTTCCAATGTTAATTTAACACAGAAGTTCCAAAAATTGATGAAATTTTTTAAATTTTCAGGAGCGACACCATGCCCATTTTATATTTGAATTCATACGTGATCTCTTCCTCAAGATGATAAACCTTTTTACACATTATTTTTTGTACATTTAAGAAGACATTTTTTTTCTCATGTACGCAAAACATATGTGAATATGAAATTTCAGGAACTATGCTATGATCATTTTATATTTAAATACATATGCAATCTCTTCCCCAGAATGGTAATAAACTTTCTGCACATTAATTTTCTTACTTTTAGGTAGAAAAAATATTTTTCATGCATGAGAAAAATACATGTATATGAAATTGCAGGAACCATACCACAATCATCGTATATTCTAATTCATACATGATTTCTTCCCCAAAATGATAATAAACTTTATACACATTAGTTTTCATACTATTAAGAAGAAAAACTATCTTTTGTGCATGACAACAACACATGTATGTGAAATTTCAGGAGCTACACCACAATTGTCTTATATTCAAATTCACACGCGATCTCTTCCCGAAAATGATATAAACATTTTACACATTATTTTTCATACATTTGAGAAGAAAAAATATTTTTTTCATGTACAAGGAAAATACATACATATATATGACATTTTGGGAGTCACACCACAACTATGTTATATCCTAATTTATGTTATAGTGGAGCATGCTATAGCGGGGTTGCACTGTACATATATATATATATATAACCTTAACAACAACATATATATATATATATATATATATATATATATATATATATATATATATGCCATGTTCCAGATGAGGCCCAGGAGGCAGAGGCAGTGCAGGTGCTGAACGCCCTCTATGATCTGAGGGAACACCAGCCCAACAGACAGCCCCAGGATCTGGCTACAGTCTGTCATGCACTTGCAATGCTCTACTTTGTTCTCATGGACATCAACAAGGTAAGACAGATTTTTCATATCTTCTTCTTATAAGGTACTCACCCATCCCATCTGATGAAAAGTCACTGTATCCTGTAGCTAGGTTGTATTTGTCCTATCTCATCAGAGATCACTCTGCATACCAGGCCAGATCATTTTATTACAGAGGGGATGGTCTCATAAGACTTGAGGACCACAATATAAATACAATTCTGGTTCAAGTGAATATATAATAATGTAAATATATATATAATTATCTCAGTAATGTGATCTTGATTGCTTGATCGTGTTGAGTTGTCAGCATCGTAAAATCCAGATCATTATGAGACGTGATTTTGACAACAAAACATGATCTAGCAAAT
Source organism: Megalonaias nervosa (assembly GCA_016617855.1). Taxonomy (NCBI): domain Eukaryota; kingdom Metazoa; phylum Mollusca; class Bivalvia; order Unionida; family Unionidae; genus Megalonaias; species Megalonaias nervosa. Next base: position 51,365 of record JAECUM010002249.1, read on the forward strand.
CAAAATCAAAATATGGTATGTTCATTATATTTTTGTTATATACCTATCAATTTTCAGATAAATTAATAAAATCCCAAAATGTCACCAAAAAAATAAGAAATTGCTTAATATTCTAACCATTCTAATACAAACTTCATCTTAAATCATAAACCAAAATTTCATTGTTTTTTAACAGCTGATATGCACATGAATATCAATGTTATGAATGAAGCATGACACAAGTTCTTAAGCACATAGGGACAGCAGAATCATATACATGATTTACAGGTATTGAGCCTTAGTAAAAATTTGCATTATAGAAGATTTCACCAGCTGAATAACTTGGAAAGTTTCTATCTGAGGCCCTGCTGATAGTGTTTGAACTGTTTCTGGCAGGACATTGTGGGAGGCTCCCATGTGGACTTGACATCAAAATGACAACATCATTTGACAGTTATTTACAGTGGTATTGGACAAATTGTTGGAACTTGATGATACAAATTTATTAAATAGAATGCTACTCATGTTTATTTGTATGTCAAGTCAGGCTAGAGCATAGTTATTTACACTTATTCATTTGTAACTTGAAAACCTCAAGGAGAAAGTAGTTTCAGCCACAATTGAGAGTATGGTAATGCAGGATCCAAAAATGACAGTATCATTTTCCTTTTTGTGGGATTTGATCATGAATATTGGGCTTATTCTTGGGTATAACATTGAAAGGTATATAATAAAATTATAAATTTATCACTTTAAAAATATTGAAAATGTAATATTTTACATGTGCTTGTCAAAATTATTTTATTAACCTTTCCAGTATGCATGTGTGTTTTGTGATATTGTTGATGTCAGTCAAGTTTATTGAGCATCAGGGACAGTTATACAATGCAATCATAATGATAAGTGTAATAGTGTAATTAAATAAGCCTTAGAATAAGTGTCATTAGATGAGTCATATTGATAAATGTAATTATATAAGGCCTCATGATAGTGTAATTAGACAAGGCCTTAGAATAATTATATTTAGATAAGGGCTCAGAATAATGTAATCAGATAGGCCTTGTAATATTTCTAATTAGATAAGGGCTTACAATAAGTATAATTAGATTAGGCCTTAGAATCAGTATAATTGATAAGGCCTTAGGATAAGTGTAATCAGACAGTGCCTTTGAAAAAGAGTAATTAGATAAGGTTTTAGAATAATCTGAATATTAAAGACAAGAAAGCCAATTTTTACAATTCAAAAGTTATTTTTTTGTCTTAAAAACTGATAGTGTGATCACACATGATCTCTAATTATCATGCGTGTTAATTGTCCCAGATTACACTCATATAATGCATATGGTCATTTGCACATGATACACTTATTACTGGTTTCAACAGTCTATTTACAAATGGAAAGTCAACACAAAACCAGCGGAGAAGTAAATACAATTTGATAAGAAAGTGTAAAATATGAAATGTTTAATGATGCTTTGTTTTTGTTTTTGTTGTTGTTTCATTATGTTCCAAAGAGTTATGTCCCTTTGTATGGTCATTCCCTTGATTTAATGATGCCCAGAAAACAGCATGACAATATTTGCTTCCTTCCTTTTAATCCTGCAGCAAAATGGCTTACAAAGTGCTAAATATCTAAATGGGAGCTATTACTTTTAAAATTTCTTGGTAACAAAAGTTTTCTACTGGATTCTTTTAACAGATAGTTAAAAATAAAGCAGGTAGCAAATTTGTATTTTGAATTCTGAGGCTGTATACTATTAAAATAACTTTATGCTTTTTACAGTTACACTTTAATTTGACTTAATTAAAACCTTCATTTTTTGTCACTCTCTGCTGTTTTAATTCCCCATTCAGTTAATCTGTGTTCTCACTATCTATACAATCAATCATTTGGGGCTTGGCAACTTAAAATTAGAATTAGTATTTTCAGAAAACTATTAGGGTATGTTTTTTAGAACATGTTTAAATTGATATAACCAACATGTCTTATTTGACATGTGTTAAGTGTCACTATTATGTATAATTGTTTTTTTATGTAATATTGTGTATGTATTATTTTATATTTGGGCCCCAGTTGGCTGAGTGGGCTAGAGCACTTGCCTTTGCTGATCTCTGCTATCTCACCTCTGTCCACATGAATTCAAGTCTTGGGCTCAGCAATTGTGGGTATCTGAGAAAGGTTAGCTTCCTTTGGGTTGGTGGTTTTTGCCAGGGTTTTCTGGGGTGCTCAAAAATGGCACTATAAACCAAACAAAACAACAAACTTCATTTGTGCTTCTTGTACTGTGTTTATGTGGCCTACTAAATGTATTATGTTTTGAGTAGTGACTGTGTATTGCATGTTGATTTTGCCAAATAAAATACTACTAGTACAGTAGTCCCTCACTATAAGGAATCTCAGTATAATGCAGTCCCTATTATAATGCAGGTATGATCATGGCTTACATTTCATTATTAGTAATATTATGTATAGAATACCTCATTATAAGGAATCCTCACTTATAAAAAGCACTCTACTTTTATGGTTTTCATCAGTGGCATTTTAGAAAGGGAGTACTATGCCAATAATGCTATTGCTGTGACTATTACTGCTGCTGCTGCTGTTAATACTACTACTACTACTACTACCAATGATACTACTTAATAGCACTAATGCTACTACTGTGAAACTTTCCTTGAAAAAATTTCAGCATGTTTGTTATGGTTTTCATACTACTTCAGGAGTGGATTGTTATGATGATTATTATCCATGCTTCGGTGTATGCATCATTTACAGGTTCATAATCCAGCTGCATTTCTATGGTAAGTTGGTAGGAATCTGATTGAAACATGTTTGCTAATTTCTCCAACTGCATACCTGCCAAACTCACAGACAGCATTGTTTTTGAGACTCCAAAATGTTTTTTGAGATCCCAAGTGACCCCAAAAATGATGTATAAATAAGATATGTACTCACATAAACCTATAGAAAATGACTAGTGGCAATTAAAATTTTTTATGAAATAAAATTTGTTTCATTTAAGCATTTAATATGCTTTCAAACAAAAACTGTTGGTTATCAAGACTTAGCATTGTCAAGTATAACATCAACACACAGACATGTGCACACTCACACACATACTCAATACACAAAATGCCTACCTTTAAAATCCATTGCACACTGGAATACTGTCTTTTAAAATCCATTGCACACTGGAATACTGTCGTAACTAGAGGCAGTCTTTGCTGCTTGCAATGGTTCACTAGGAATTTGAAGGTGATACAAGTGTCATTAGAATTTTTCTTTAACTGAGACTGGAGGTACTATGGTTCAAATTAACCAAAGATCTTTGTTAAAGAAAGTGATCTTTCTGCATCTGTATTGCCTTGAGGGAGTGTCAAATATCCAATGACTGTGCTAGTTCTAATGTTAAACATATTAGTTACTTTTGGAATTTAGCTGTGTATTCATGCATTGCTGCAAAAGGTGGGTGGTGTTATTATATTGATGAATATCTTTCACTCCATAATGATTAAATGTCAATACGGTGTTTACAGTATGGGAAAGAATAAAATGCCCTTCATTGCTGATTCACTTCATAAAGTCAGTCAGGAGGTCTAAAATTTTAGTTTTGCTGAACTTTGTTTGCTTTATGGATGGCTCATCTTTCTCTGACTAACAGAGTAGTTGGGACATTTTGCCTTCAGTAATGAATCTGACTACCGAAATGTTCATGTTTTTAATGTTTATCAAAATATGGATTAAAATCTGACTTCCATGAAATGTTGCTGCTGATCATGAACTAACCAATAATCTTTAATAATATGACTTAAACATTATCATTAAATGCAACAAAAAAAATAACTGTTTCATCAACATGCTTCTGCCTGATTTGTCTAACTTCCAATGAATTGACTTATTCTACTACATGTGATTTACTTATGCAAATTAGTCTAGTAGGCTCTTGAACAGTTCCACACAACATACAAATTAGTCTAGTAGGCTCTTGAACAGTTCCACACAACATACAAATTAGTCTAGTAGGCTCTTGAACAGTTCCACACAACATACAAATTAGTCTAGTAGGCTCTTGAACAGTTCCACACAACATACAAATTAGTCTAGTAGGCTCTTGAACAGTTCCACACAACATCATTCTAGCTATTGTCAGTCAGTTAAGTAATCTGTGCAGTGGTGGTTGTTTATCAGTGACTACATTTCCTTTCAATCAAACCTACAATAAACTAACTGCCATATAGTTTTAGTTTTCCGTGAGCATTAAGAATCACTGTTTACTGTTTTTACAGGTTACATGGTATCAAGAAAGCTTTTTCTCTCACTTTTTTCATCAATCTTACTGAAAATCATAGTTTTTAAAACACAACCATATTGAGTTATTCTGGAGACAAAACTTGTGTTTCATGTATAATTTGTCATGTTCGGACAGGTATGGCATTTTCATTAAACTGTTTTCGATTAGAGCATGTTTCACATTGATGACACCCAGCCTTTGAATGTAAAAAAATAAAGTAAATATATTGTAGTAGTGTTTCTTTGAGTGTACATGATTTTATTTTAAATTCAGGCAAAGGAGTTTGGCCGTAAAGCTGTTGTGGCCAGTGAGGGCCATCCTGATGATAATCTGTCCCGTTCTATCGTGGAATTTATGAAAGTGTGTGATAGAGTTCCAGCTCCACCTACCAAGGACTGATATACAAGGCTTCATTGGTTTACATCAGAGTCAAGATACATGCCAGAAGAAAAGCGCATTTGATATAAAACATAATTTCAACACTATTGGCTTATACTTTTCAGGCTCGTTTCATTTTCAAAACAAATTGCAAATCACAGGCACATGCAAAGTGAAAAGCAACAAAATGTTGGAACATACATATTAATGACCTTTCCTGAGAAATTGTAATGAGATGATTTTGTCACCATTGTAAGTGTGTTATTAGAAGAGAAAAATAACAATAAGACACATACCTTTAGAATGTGTATATTTTAAGTCAATGCTATAGGATACACATACTGCGTATACTCACAAGTCCAACTGCAAACTGCATAGACCCAGATCTGCCATTGTGTAATGTGAATGCAGATCTGGCTCTATGCAGTTTGATGGAGTAATCAGTAGAAGAAACAACATAGACCCTGAACTGTTGGTGCATTATATGATGGCAGATCAGGGTCTATGTTTTTGGCAGTTAGACTTGACTTATAAGTGGGTATATATGGTACTGTTGTGTAGTTTGAAATTTATTCTCTTTTTGGCACTGATTCTGTGCATTTCCAGGAGGTTAGGAAACAGTAGCATTTGACAGCTTAATATCAAATTCTGACCAGTTAATTACAGAAATTCAAATTCAGACAGACTAATTACATAAAAAAGAATGTACATAATTAAATGAATGTGACATGAAAAGTTATGAAAGTTCTACAATTATCTTTGAAGATGGCTGTACATTGCAGCATCTATGATGTGACAGAAGAACTTACTGTGAATCACATTGTTGAATGTAAATAATTAGAGATGGGTTGTATATAGTTCAATATAGTTGTAAGCAGAGTTCTTTGTACCACATTTCTCCAATGATATACCATGTTCAAAAAGTTAGCCCATTTCCTCACTTTGAGAAACTTGTTGCAGACTGGTTGGGTAGGGTCGGGTTATCTAAATAATCTCACTCCCATTTATGACCCAGGATGCAAGCCATCATAACATTTTGTCAAAGAGTCAACAATTTGATACAAAATTTGTTAAGTCTCAGTAGCATGAAAAAATATGATTCATTTAATAATATTCTTTCTTTAAGTGACATTTTGATAAGTCTTTTAATATCAGTTACTCAAAAACATTCATTACCAAAACTATCACTTGTTTTGAATTTATTGAATCTGAATGAAGTACTTTTCCCACTGTGAGTGCAGAAGAGTAATGTGTCAGAGTGATGCTGTTTTGCCATGCATCTGATGATTGCCAGGAAATGTTTTGGGATCATTCCAAGTTCACAGTGGCATTAAACAACCTGTTCATCAACTCTAGCAGTACAATCATCTTAGTTTTATTCTGAAAATAATCTAAAGTTTCCTTTCTTCTTATCTGGAATTTCAGCTTGATAACCAAATTTGATAGGTGTGGCTCGTATTCCATCCAGTTCATGTTGAGTCAAAATCTTCATTGAATCTAAGAGAAGAAATGAACAGATCATGATTGGTGTCATCTAGCACTGAAGATTTGCATCAGACAAATCACAAAAGTAATCAAATTCCAATGCTCACAAATTTCAAACTAAAAAAGTACATATGAACTTAGAGTATTTACTAATGCTTAGCTATTATTTAAAATGAATATTTGCAAGTGAAATGGATTCCCTTATTCATGACCATTTTGGTGTACATGTACAGATTTTAGTAGTAACCACAATGAGCCTCAGTCTGCTTTGCTGACAACGGCTTAAGGAAATGAAAAGGAATTTTCTCTAACTAAAATGTAATATGCTGTCTGATTGATTTTCTGATGAAGATATTCTGTCTAACAAATTATAAATTGATTTAATGGAATTGGTAATACTGATTGCAACCTAATGAACAGTGAAGTGCATTACACTCAACTTTCAACGATGTTTTAGAAGACCATATCTAAGAATAAGCCGATCCCCACTTTTTAAAATTCTATTAGACTAGCCCTTATCATTGTAGAAATAGGTAACATGTATGTAGTGCTTCTGAGGCAATAACTGTGAGAAGTAGCACCCCTTCATGGCTTAATCTTTGATCCATAACATTGTTCCCATGAATGCTGCCATTTGATGTACTAATTGACATGGAAATGGCTCAGACGTTTTAAATTAGTTTACAAGACACAATTAATTGTAGTACAAAATAAAAAAAATAGGTAGCTAAAAGTGCACCATTAGTCCATGAGGAGCTCAACAGGAACTATTAAGTGCCTACCTCTGGCACAATTGTGTGATAAAATTATGACTGAGTTTAAGTATACAGTGTAATTATTATTGATATTCCCATCTCACAGCTCCTATTTTTCAGAATATTTGTATATTTGTCTGGATCTGAGTTTCAGAAAGTTTACATTTAGAATGTGATAAAACATTGATGTCTATCTACCTACCTACCTGTCTACCTACATATCTATCTATCTATCTATCTATCTATCTATCTATCTATCTATCTATCTATCTTTTATTTTGCAATTCAACATATGCAAGTGCACCAGCAGGAACTGAAATTATATAAATGAGATTTAATGATGGAGGATCGGATATAATATAATACACAACAGTTTGAATTTGGATTTATAAAATTGTAGTTGAGATATCTGAGTTTATTCAGTCTGTTTGCCATTTGTTATTCAAGTCTGTTTGAAGTTATTGTCTGTAATGATACAGTATTTCCTATTGAAACTACATGTAATAATCCACTCAGTATACCTTTTTATCTTAAGTCGCAAGGTGTTAATTATTCTTCTTCTTCTTCTTCTTCTTATTATTATTATTATTAATGCATAGAACAAGAGTTCTAGAATGACCATGCAATATATATGGATATGTGTGAATGCATGTTAGAACTTGAAAGAAAAAATATCTATGACAAAATTTTATGTGTCATGTAATTTAATTGCAAAGAATTCAACTAATATCCAAAATTTGAAATAAAACAGATACATTATTTATTATAGTTTGTCAAACAGCTTTATGACTTATTATCATTTGTTTATGCTTTGATCTTGATATTTTCACATGAAAGTTATAAAATGCCATTTGGTTGCAAGGTTCTGCTTGCTTGCATAATTTTGGAAATGCTCTAATCCCCTCCCCCTTCTGAAATCCCCTCCCTCCTCCACAATATCAAGTAGTCTTAGTTTTAGAATTCTTTTATGTCCAATCTGTGGTAGCATGGTGGAAAAAGTAATACAGTTCTGCTGTTGGCAATGACCACATTGTCATGACAACATGAATATTCATTATTAAAGCCTTCTGTCATGCTTTTTCTACTGAAGTGTAGAGGGATAACAGGTAAGTCACATAATTCTACAGAACCCTTATTTAAGTAAAGTTGAGTGTTAAAGATTTTGCTAATCAGCTGTAGATAGATCACAAGTAAAACACTTCATTTCATGGAACCCTTGTCTAAGTTGAGTCTTGTGTTCAAGATTTTGCTTGTCAGGTGCAGAGGTCACAGGTAGACACAGCTTTCAAAAGAACCAGTTTAAGTTACTTTTTATGTTCAAGATTTTGCTAGTCAGGTGCAGAGGTCACAGGTAGACACAGCTTTCAACAGAACCAGTTTAAGTTACTTTTTATGTTCAAGATTCTGCTAGTCAAAAAAAAAATGGCCATAGGTAAGACACCTCATTCCACAGAACCCTTAAGTTAAGTCTTGTACTTAAGATTTAAGACACCTCATTCCACAGAACCCTTAAGTTAAGTCTTGTATTTAAGATTTAAGATTTTGCTAGTCAAAAAAAGAGGCCACAGGCAAGACCCATCACCACAGAACCCTTATTTAAGCAAAGTCATGTGTTCAGGATAAGATAGTAAGATAGAGAGAGGTAACAGGTTATAGGCAGTATCCTGCAGAATCCTTGTTTAGAGCATGTCCTGTATTCAACAAAAATAATGAGTATTAATTGGAAACAATTCTACAAATTATACCTCAAAGTATACATACCTGTGTAATATTTTGGTAAAAAATTATAACTCAAAATATACATACCTGTGTAATATTTTGGTTAAAAATTTATACCTCAAAGTACACATACCGGTGTCATATTTTTGTTAACAATTATACCTCAAAGTATATATATTTGTGTAATAGTTTGGTTCTACTCCAGAGATTTGTGCTTTTGCACAGAGTTAAGAATGTCAAAAGATCGTATTATCCTGATTTTCCTCATTGGTAATCCTAGTTGTAATAAAAAACTGTATTTCTTATGAAGATATGGATTTACAGGTAAAGATCTGGAAATTATTATCCACATACAAAATGGAAGGATATAATTTCTTAAATAAGATCATTGCATGTGATGAACTTTGATACACTATGTTGAACCCTAGAGACAAGGCAGTGTTCAAAAGCACACAAGTTCACCATCATCTATAAAGGTATGATTTCCAAATCTGTTGGAAAGGTTATGTGCATTATTTTCTTCAGTGCACCTGGAATAATTTTTGAACCACATAGCATCAGAGAACACCATAGTGAGTGTCCAGACCTATAACTGAGAGATGATTTCATTTTGCATCAGAATGCACTTTTGTAATGTGACCCTTACAACAGCTTTGCATTGAAACTCTAAATCGCCCATCATACAGTCCGGATTTATCTCCTTGTGGCTTCTGGCTTTTTCAAGAATTGAAAGATGTCTTATAGGGGAACCATTATGAAAGTGAAAAAGAACAAAAGGATGCAATCTCCACGTCACTACAAATGCTGTCTAGGGACATACTGAAGGATGCAATCTCCATGTCACTACAAATGCTGTTTAGGGACATACTAAAGGATGCAATCTCCATGTCACTACAAATGCTGTCTAGGGACATACTGCAGAATGTGACCAGGACATAGGTCACAAGATGAGAAAAGCATGTTAAGGCAAAAGAAAGTTACTTTGAAATAGGACTACAAAAATTATTGTAAAATGTTAAGTAACTCTTTCATCACAGCATTTATGGAACTTTTCAACCCTCATATAGTAACTAAAGACTGCTTATTGATATCAACTGGCTGAAGATTATTTCCTCCTGAGGATTATTACAGATTTTAAAATACAAAACAGCCAAGCCCTATTTGAACTTCTAAAATTACATCCAACACAAAATGTCTGAGGAAGTTCATGGAGATCATGCCTAGTACATGAGCCTTGTGTGAGCTTTTCAGATTTGCAGATCCTGCTTAGTACATGAGACTTGTGTGACAAGTAATTGAGACTTGTGTGAACTTTGAGATTGGAAGAGCATGCCTAGTACAGCAAACTTTTCAGACTTGGAGAGCATGATCTGGTGCATGAGACTTGTAATGAATTTTTCAGACTTGAAGAGCATGCCCTAGTGCATGAGACTTGTATGAGCTTTTCAGACTTGGAGAGCATGCCCTGGTGCATGAGACTTGTATGAGCTTTTCAGACTTGGAGAGCATGCCCTGGTGCATGAGACCTGTATGAGCTTTTCAGACTTGGAGAGCATGCCCTGATGCATGAGACTTGTATGAGCTTTTCAGACTTGGAGAGCATGCCCTAGTGCATGAGACTTGTATGAGCTTTTCAGACTTGGAGAGCATGCCCTGGTGCATGAGACTTGTATGAGCTTTTCAGACTTGGAGAGCATGCCCTAGTGCATGAGACTTGTATGAACTTTTCAGATTGGAGAGCATGCCCTGTGCATGAGACTTGTATGAGCTTTCAGACTTGGAGAGCATGCCCTAGTGCATGAGACTTGTATGACTTTTCAGACTTGGAGAGCATGCCCTAGTGCATGAGACTTATACGAGCTTTTCAGACATGGGATTTTCTAAAAGTTTAGTTCAGAAACTTTAATGTGAGATCTCATGTGAGATTTTAGTTCAGAAACTCCCCACATATTAGCAAGCCTTTCTCACATTGTAACTTTTTGTGAGTTTTTGTAACTATCTAAAATTTGTGTGAAATATATGAGGAAAGCTTTATTTGCATACTATGAACTTCTAAATTCACATTAGATATAGGTAAATTATCCTGTACTTGTGTAACTTTTTGCGCAAAGTATGAATAGTTTTGTTTTAGCCTAACTGGACAAAATACCAGGTCAGCTTATATATGCCCTTGTGTAGATTGAGTTTTGTTCATCATCTATCTTGTGTTGTGTGTCTGTTGGCAATTCTATTTAAAACTTCTAAAAACCACTGGAACAGTTTTTACCTTGTTTGGTACAATGCAACTTTGCATGAATTTGACCAAACCTTTCAGAAAGCATCATGCATGATGACCTTTCAGATTTGTACAGATGATGCTGATCTTCCATTAAATCTGGCTACCATCATTAAAAATCAGAAAAACTTTTAAACAACTTTTTCTCTAAGGCCACTGAATAGAATTTGACTGATGTTATGACTCTATAGTCTTAAACTAAGTAACAGAAAGAAGCTAAACCAACAAGTTATGTAAAACATAACAAATAATTTAATTCTCTGAGTTAATAAATGAATATTTTAGAAGAACTTACATTATTATGATCTTAATCCAAAATAATTCTAATAGTTCTGTCACAAGTCCAAAAGAATAGTGTTCTGAATAAATTCCAGGTCCTGAAAGTGCTGATTTACCAATATCCTTGAATTTGTTGAACTGTCAACAGTCTTGAATGTAGCACAGTGGCATTGTCCTTAATGTCTTTGAATGAATTCACAATAATTCCAAAGTTTTAGTCCAGACAATAATGAACCCTACACAATTCCAATAAATACTTGAAATATATGATTCCTCTCAAATTAAATCTAAACAACACTAAAAACATCTGCAGACTGATATTAAAACAAGAACAATAATAGGAAATTATGACTGAATTAATTTTTCCCTTCTTTCTTTTTACATAGATCCCTATGACTGCTACAACTCTATGTCACAATACCTCCTACATGATTTCTGTTGCAACACAACCCACCTGACTTATGTCATAACACAAACCACCTGACTTAATCATCCAAAGGAAAATTGCCACAACTGTAAACAGGTTCATTGTATAGGTACTTTAAAACTGGTCAACAACTGACTTATAGTGTTATCTAAAAATTAAATCTACAGTCATGCAGTGAATGGTAAACACACAATACTGAGATATGTAACACCTTCCCTCATAAAGAAAAAGAAACATTTATGGAATAATGCTTTCTTTTACATATTAGCCAAACATACATATGATAATATAATAATAAAATTACATAGGAAGATGTATATAGGAAGAAATATATAGAAAATAAAGCAATATAGTACTTCTATACACATGAAAGTACAACTGCAATCAAATTATCTTTCCCATGATGTACCTAAAGTCAATATAGTATTCCTGCAACATCAGACTCCTCAATCAGCAACCTCTGACTTGTGTTTTTCATTTTGTTAATGAAAGTAAGAGGGTTGTGATCACTAAATACAAAACTTGGAGAATGTGCTGAAATAATATACACTCCAAAGTGTTGCAACGTGAATATTAAAAATAAACATTTCTTCTGGATTATGGAATAATTCCTCTGGTGCTTGTTTAATTAGTTTAGGAAATAGCACTCTGGATGATCCACAGCATTTTGTTGACTTTAATCAATACCCCACCAACACCCACATCACCTGCATCAACAGACATTTTAAATGATTTGTTGAAATCTGGAGCTGAAAAGCTGTTGCACTCTCAAGTATGGCCTTTAATTTATCAAAAGCATCCGGACATTTGTCAGACCAATGAAACATGGCTTTCTTACACAACAAATTGGTCAGGGATTCAGCAGTAACAGAAAATTTGAGCAAAATTTCTGATAATATCCAGCCATTAATAAAAATCACACCACTTGCATTTTGCTGATGGGCACTGGGAATTCAGAAATAATCTTAACCTTAACTTCTACAGGTTTAACTTAACAATGTCATACGACATGTCCTAAAATGTAACAAAAGCAAAACTCACTTTTTCATGAATTTTTTGTCAACTTGGCATCTTCCAGTCTATCAAAGAATTTCATGATGGTTTCAAAATGTTCTTTCCAGTTGTCATCGCACATGATGACATCATTGATGTACATAGCGGAAACATTGAATAAGACTTTTCATACCAAATGTCATCACTTTATATTGATAAGGTCCATCTGGAGTTGTAAATGCCTAAATTTATTTAGTCCCTTCCATAAGTGGGCTTTGCCAGAATTCTTTCAAAAGGTCAAACTGGATTACATATTTTGCATTTCCAATTTTGTCATTGCAGTCATCAATTATTGGCATTAGAAGTGAATCGAATTTGGTGACACTGTGCTCTTTTCTATAGTTAGTACATCTGTGGAAAGTATTATCTGGTTTAAGTACAGGACTAATTGGTGAAATCCTATAACTTTTACTTGGTTCAATAAAATTATTATCCTGCAAATATTGAATTTCCTGCTTCAAACATTACTGTTTGAGAGGATTCATCATATAAGGATACTGTTTTATAGGTGTAGAATTTACAGGGCAATCTCTACCAACATGCCCCTTTAACATAGTAATATGGCAAAGTTGTTTCTGTTTCCATCTCCCAGGAGTGTTAATGACAAAATTTAAGTCAGTTTAAGCCACTTACATTCTTTTCAGTTGCCAAGGACCATCATACTTAGGCTGAAGAGGACATAGAGGTATGGGCAAGAGAGCCAGAACTTTATCACTAAACTGGAAACTCCTTTCCTTTTTGTTTGTATCATAATTTGGCTGAAAATTCCTTTCTTTTTTGTTTGTATCATAATTTGGCCGAAAACTCCTTTCTTTTTTGTTTGTGTCATAATTTGGCTGAAAACTGCTTTTTTTTTGGTTAGTGTCATAATTTAATTTCATTTTGATTGAGTAGAGTGAAGATTATTTCTTACTATTTCACAAGCCTTTGACAACTTTTTCAATTCAGAGATATAATCAAGAAGATTAATCTTTGAATCTTCGGTTGAAATGAAGTTTCTCATTTAATAACTTCAATGGTCCATGGATAGTATGTCCAAAAACTAACTCAAAAGGACTAAAGCCTAAATATTTTTGAACTGAGTCCCTAATAGTAAGCAATAACAAATGAACAACTTCATCGCAGTGTTTTTCTCTATCAAAGCAATATGACCCAATCATATTGCTCAATGTATGAAGAAATCTTTCCAAAGCCCATCGACTTTCTGCATCATAAGCAGACCATTTAAACCGTTGGATGCCTAAGTCATGCATAACTTGTTGGAAAATGCCAGACATCAAATTAGACCACCTGATTAGACTTGACAGATTTGGGAAGGCTGAAACTATGTGAAAAATACTTTATCAAAGCTTTTACTATGGTTTTAGTAATAATATTCCTTAAAGAATTGCCTCTGGAAATCACGGGGATGTTCACAATGTGGTCAATAAATATTGGTGGCCTAACTAGCTCCTATGTTAAAGACCGGCAGGTCTACCGTATTCTGCTAAATGGTTCGTCAAATGCAGGAATAGGTTGCAGACTAGCCTTAGGTATCTTCTGATTGGATTTTCCGACCATTTAACAAGTCCGACAAGATCTACAGTATTTAGCTTGGACAATGAAAATGATTCAAAATCTTTTTGTAAGTAATACTGACTCCTAAATAACTAGCCAATGAGTTTCATGGTATAAACTATGAATTTCCTGTCGATAAGACTTACAAACAACAACTTGCTAGCTCATTGACCACTACTTCAGGTGATCTCCAGTTTCTCCAAAGAACCCGTTTTTCGCAAAATAACAAACTGATACTTGTATAGCTTCAGTTTCGCTAATAACCCTCAGAAACAAACAAGAGATTTCAGGATCTTGTTCTTGTTCGACAATGAGTGATTCTCTTCTGTCGCGCAGATTAAAACTGACAATGGGTAGTAAAGAGAGGATCGCCGTGATCAACACTTCTTGATTGATCAATACCAAGAGCAAAGTTGACCTCATCAAAAGATTGAACAATAAGGATAAAGGAATAATTTCCAGATCAGCTTCATTCTCAAGAGCTTTTTGTGTCATATCTCTAGTACCTGCACACGAAGAATAAAATCACGGATTTCAATCTCAACAGGATCAAGATTTTGATGCAAACAAAATTGTCAGTTACAAGTAGAGTAACTACAACCTTGTTTCCAGGTAGGTCATTGCCTAGAAATACATGAATATCCTCAATGGACAAACAAATAACTGCTCCGACAGTCCTGAGACTAAGTCTGATGACAAATTGACACAATGGAGAGGAATATTAACAAAGCCGCATTCTAGTTCCTGAATAATAACAATTTCACTACAAGAAGATACTTATATAAACGTAACGTACCTGATAATAAAAAAACTCAAGGAAGTTCCCGCATCTCTTAATATGTTAATAGGGATAGGCTTTAGCGAATCACCCTCGAGTAATATAGAACCGTTAGACATGAATGATTGATAATTCTCCATAACAGAATTAGACTTAGCTTTCTTTGACCAACCAAATATATTGTCTTCAACAAAATGCTGTGACCTTGACCTTTTAGAAATAAGAGCATATGGAATATGTCTTTATTCTTTTGCTTATTTTTCAATTTGTAGTAGTCAGAAATAACGTGCCCCATTTTCTTGCAGGAAGTGGATGTAGGAAGAGATAAAGATTTCTGATCAGAAGATTGATTCGTAATAGTTGTACCAGATTGAGATTTGGAGGTACTTGTATGAGACGGAGATGATTTTTATTTTACCCAAATCCTGCTGGAGGGAAACGTAATGACAAAGAAATGTTGTGGGTAAAGAAATAATCGTTATCTGTACGAGCAGCATTTTCCAAAGGTTCAATCTTTTGCTCATCAAGATAGTTCATGACGTCACTATGGATGCAATTCTTCAACTTATCAAATAACATGAGGTGTCTACAGTCATCATAATCTTTATCAACCTTCTTAGATGAACAACAGCATCAATCTGTTGTTCCTTTTCCTAGCAAAGTCTACATGGGTTTGCCCAGTTTGATATTTTTACAATTCCTAAATCTTTGTCGATATGCCTCAGGTACCAGTTAATATCCATTCAAGACACATTCATTCCTTAATTACATCATAATTAGCAGTCTCTTGTGGTAATAATGAGGTATAAACTTCACGAGCTTTCCAAATATGTACACTCTGTAATAATAAAGTCCAATTCTCTCTTGGCCATTGCAAATTTTCATCAATTTTCTCAAAATGAGGAACATGGTGATCTATTTCGTTTTCTTTAAAGGGGGTACTAACCTAATATTTTGGAAACATCAAAACCTGAGCTTGCATGTAAGGGAGGAATGCTTTCGTCGTGTCAGTTCTAATTATGTTCGTTTAAATTGGATTTCCCTTTCTTATTTTTCTTTTGGCATTTGTATTTGCAGTTGCATTTGCCTCTCTTCTCTTTCTCTTTCTTAATTTTACATTTGCATTTTCATTTGCATATCTCTTTCTTCTTTCTGCATTTGAATTTTTTGAACTTGCAATTCCATATTTTTGAAGTTGGAGCTTTCCGAACTCTATTTCCATCTGGTTTTTTAAACTCAAATCAATTATTTTAATATCATTTCAGAGGCACTTGTTGCAAAATTGTTCTTTTCTACCAAATACTGTGCGAACATAATTTTTATTGCTTGTTTTACGATAGAGACTTTAACTTTCAAAGTAGAAAAATGTCTGGAAAGCTCAAGTAACTAGCTCTTTCTCAAAAACTCTAGCCCTTCCTGGGTAGGATTTAAAACAAAAAGGTCTCCACTTTAGATGACATTGTGCTAGTTTCTTGGTTTCACTAAATATTTTTTCAAATACGTGAAATTAAAATACTAGGGACCAAGAAAATTCCGAAAAAATTTCTCTCAATTGTTTTAAAGCAATTTGTGTCCGAATGAAACCCCCTCCCAACCTTGCCACAGCCATATGGCCTTAAACTAAGTAACAGAAAGAAGCAAAGCCAAAAAGTTATGTGAAATTTAACAAATAATTTAATTCTCTGTGTTAAAGAATGGATATTTTAGAGGAACTTAAAAGTATTGTGAACTAAATCCAGAATAATCCTAAATGTTCTGTCACAGGTCGAAAAGAATAGTGATCTGAACGAATTCCAGGTACTGAATGAACTAATGTACCAATATTGTTTCATTTGCTCAAGCACCAACTGCCTTCAATACATCACAATGGCACTGTCCACAATGTCTTTGAATGAATTCACAATAATTCTAAAATGTTGGATTAGTCCAGACAGTCACAACATTAAAAACATCAGCAGACTGGTATTGAAACAAAAACAATAATAGGAAATATGAGATGATGTAATACCTCCTACGTGACTTACGTCGCAACACAAACCCAAACAATAAAGAGGTTAATTATATATTCTGAGTTTAAAACTTGTCAAAAACGTATTTATAGCTGTATCTAAAAATAAAATCTACAGTCATGAAACAAAAGTTAAACACATACATAACACTGAGTTTGACAGAAAGCAATGTTCCTAGAATTAAGACATTTCAAACTTTTACAAATGAAGCCAATTTGCCATAACATTTGGCCACTGCGAGTAAACATATAAAAACCATTCAACAATTTTTTCAAACACTTCTCAACAGGATTTGACCAAATATGAAAGGAACTGTTCTGGCATAGGAAGCTTCAATTTTTTTGTGCAATGTAAGATGTGGTCTCCATTACGAAAGATAGAAATAATTTAAAGGACTTCTCCAAAGGTCAGAAACAGAATTTCATCAAATTTAATGAAAAGCATTCGGGCATAAAAATTTTCAAACTTTCAAAAATGATGGTGATCAGCCTTCGTATTTATGCAAATGGTACCAGTTATTAAACCTTCAAATCACTTCTCCAAAACCGCAAAATAGAATTTGACCAAATTTGACAGAAAGCATCCTGGAGTAGGGACCCTCCAAGTTTATTTGTTGTTTATTAAAAAAATAAATGATGCTTAAACCAACATCAAATGTAGCTGACATGGCTCAAAATTGAAAAATCTTTAAATGACTTCTACAAAACCTTTGATCGAAATTTGATCATATTTTCATAGTTTGGTTACTGCAATGGAGACGTTTCAGGTTTATACAAGTGATTCCAATCTGTCATCAAATATGGCCACTGTATTTAAACTAGAAACATATATAAAAACTTTTCCTTCTCAAAACTGCTGATTGGAATGTGACCACGATTTACAGAATTCATCTTGGCATACACGCCATACAAAGGTTCACATAAGCTGAAAAACTGCAGTCATATACGGCCACTGTTACCAAAACGGAAAGTCCTTTAACTAACTTCTTCTGAACACTAAAACAGAATGTGATCCGCAACTAATGCGGATCCACCATGAAATATGCTTACTACATCTTCCATTACTAAAAGTAGATAAAATAACGGATCTTAAGTCGCACGTGCTAGATGAAGCTTTATTCCAATTAAGATTCGTCTGAATTCGAATCCTGTGAACTTCACAATAATTATATGCTTTTAATAACACTCAGAAATTTCATAAAATACCAGATATATATTCTGTGTCACCCAATGACTTGTACCTAATGATTGCTGAAGATATACAGTGGGGTCTTACTAAAGATCAGTATGTTGGACGAATTATTAATTTCAGTAGAAGAACAACTTAGACAATACGTTCAAAGTAAAATCCTGATGTATTCAAAGTAACATTACGTGGCTTCGCTATGGTAACATCCACCATATGTTGATATATCGTCGCCAATACATCTTTGTTAAAACAACTCTGTTCCCCGCCTCTCTCTCTCTCTCTCTCTCTCTCTCTCTCTTTCTCTCTCTCTCAACTTCATTACAACGCTCGGTAAAAATCCGTTTGAAAGACATCAGTTACCGAGGGCCAGGAAATAACATTGGTCCTGCAATGTTAATCCTGCCGGAATCGGTAAATACCTTCATATTTCTCGGATTGCTTTCGACGAACGCCATCAATAATGCTTTTGGGATGAAAAATATATCCCTACATAGAAGCTATCAAAGAATGATCAATGTCAAAATCAATTTAGGGGTGAGCTGGAGTATCCAGATATGGACTGAAGAGGTAATCCTCTAGTGGGCTTTGTTATATCGACCATATACTGAACTCCGGATTTCTCTAAATCTGCTCTTCGAATTTTCTTTAAACTTTTCCTAGTGTTGGAACAAGTCCCTCCCTAGATACTGTCCAATAGGTGTTGAAGTTAACATCCTCTCAGTAGGGGGTCAGTTTAAATAACCTATACAATCGATCCATATTATTCGTGTTTTTCATACCCGGTACCCATAGGTTTCCATTATTTAGCTAATTCCTCTGGACGACACTCATCAGGACTTCTTTCGTGGTTCGACACTATACCAAGAGATAAAATGTCAAAGAAAGGTCCATATCCAACATCTTTGAAGAAGGGATTAATGGCCCATGTGTGTAAGTAAGATATAATCTTCTTATGGCATGTATTATATCCGACCCCACTCCCATTTTATCTATTCCGTATTTTCTCGAAATCGGATCGATGAATTATTTCATTTACTTTAACTACTATTGGAATAAATCCCGAACTAGGAACTTTCAAACAGGGGTTGCAATAAATTTCTCTAAGTAGGGGTTCAGGCATCGCAGAGTTTGACTACAATCTGTTTAGAGACTGTAACAGTTTTTAATATTGCCGGCAACCACAAAGACCCTCCTATTTCTCCGATTGCTTTCGACTAACGCCGTCAATAATGCTTTCGGGGGTCAAATATATCCTTACGTGGAAGCTATCAGAGACTGATCCATGTCAAGATTATTTTAGGGGTGAACTGTAATATCCAGATATGGACTGAATAGGTAATCTCCTATTAGGCTTTGTTATACGTACCATATTTTGATCTGATTTCTTGAAATCGGCTCATCGAATTTTCTTTAAACATTTTCTACTGTTGGAACAGATCCCAAACTAGGTATTGTCCAAGAGGTGTTGAAATCAAAATCCTCTGAATGGGGTTCAGTTAGTACAAACTATTGACACAATAGATCCCCATTGTACGTGTTTTTCATAACCGGTACAAATTGGTTGCCACGTATTTCACTGATTCCTCTGGATAAAATTCGTTAGGACTTCTTTCGTGAGTGGGCACTATCCCTAGAGATAAAATGTCCATGTAAAATCTCTTTAAAGAGGGGATCTTACGGCCCATGTTTATACGGCATTTGCTGTAACTTCCACCCACCTTATGTAGCCCCCAATTTCCTGAAATCGGCTCAGCTAATTTTTTTTATTAACTTTTGCTACTGATGGCATAGACACCTGTCTAGAAATTATTAAACAGGTTTTGAAATCAACATTCTCCAAGTTAGGGTTCAAGTATTGCAAACTTTGGCTGCAATCTGTTCAAAGACTGTCACAGTTTTTAATGCTGCCGCTATCCGTAAAGACCATCATATTTTTCCGATTGCTTTCAACTAACGCCGTCAATAATGCATTTGGGAATCAAATATATCCCTTCGTAGAAGCTATCATAGAATGATCAGTGTCCAAATCATTTTAGGGGTGAGCTGTAGGATCTAGACACAAGCGGTAATCTCCCAGTGGACTTTCATGGCTACCATATATTATGTTCCGGATTTCTCGAAATCGGCTGGATAAATTTTCTTTAAACTTTTCCCACTGTTGGAACAGATCACTCACCAGATACTCTATAATGGGGGTTGAAATCAAAGTCCTCTAAGTAGGGGTCAGTTAGTACAAACTGTTGATACAATCGATCCATATTGTGCGCGTTTTCCATACCCTGTACCCATAGGTTCCCCCTTTTTTCGCTGATTCCTCTGGACTTCTTTTGTGGATGGACATTTTCCCTGGAGAAAAAAAGACAAAGAAGGGTCTGTGTTAAAACTTCTAAGAGAGGGGATGTTATGGCCTATATTGATACGTACGATAGCCCCCAATTTCTCGAATCGGCACTAAGAATGTTTTAAAATTAACTTTAGCTACTGTTGGAACAGATCCCTACGTAGGAACTGTGAATCTGAGGTGAAATAAAAATTGTCTAAGTAGGGGTTCACACATTGCAAAGTTTGGTTACAATCAAAAAAACGACTGTAACGGTTTAGTATTGCTAGTATCGGTGAAGACCCTCACTTTTCTTCGATTTCTCTCGACAAATTCGTCAAATACGTCTCTAGTGAGTCAACATTATTCCTGTATACTAACTATCAAAGAACAACCGATGTCAAAATCATTTTATTGGTAAACTGAATGGTGCAAATGTAGACTGATGAGGGAATCGCTTTAAGGACTTTATTATACCTACTAAATATTGTGCTCCCTATATCTCGAAATCAGCTCCACGAATTTTCTTTTTACGTTTTCTTCTGTTGGAACAAATCCATAGCTTGAAACAATCCAAGAGCAGTAAAGATCAAAATCAACTAGGTGGTGGTTTCGTTTTTACAAAATATAGATAGAATTGATCCGCATTCTACATGTTTTCATATCAGGTACCCGTATGCTTGCTTCCATCTTTTCATGGACTTCAAGACAACAGTCGATGCTATCTGAAGGATTCTTAAAATTTTAAATACCCCCAAAATTCTCCCCTGAACACATTTTGACTACACAAGGGAAATCTTCCATTTCACATTTGTATGGTTTTTCTTTCTCTTACATTTGTATGCGTCATTAGTTAGCTTTTCGATGCCAAATATTAGTACTTCACGCCATGCACCATAAAACAGGTCCCAGACACCTAACAGAACTAATTATTCCTATTTCAGATTAAACAACATGTATACATAATATCTTGAACCCTTCCTATATATAATCGGTGATCGATCTTTATTCAGGTTTATACAGCAGTACCAAAATAATGTCAGCAGTTGGGTTAGAATAATAACCATTAATGCCCAGAGGAGTGTTTATATTTGTTGCAGGATTTCTTTTAATCCGTAATAAATAAGAGGTAAATATTACTTATTGAATCAAAACAAAGGAATAAATAGCTAACTGGATGTGAAAATGGTTGAATAGGAAATAAGCAACTAGTTACTTATTCTTTATTGAATCATTGACTGGTTGACTGGATAAGCTGTTGATCGTATAGCTCATGTGTGAATAGAAGACAAGTATCTCAACAAAATTAGTCTTTCTGAAAGTACAAGGCAAGGAGGAGAAAATACTTTTTATTTAAAAATGCGGGAACTCGGTTAAATGAATTTCAATTATTCAAAATCCGAGCGTTCAATGCGCTCACATATGGTTAAGATGAGATAATGTAGTATAATAAAGTTAGACCCATTACTTAAAACAGCACGCTAATCTCGAAGTTATTTTCAACAGTTTTATGAAGAAGTGTGGCATGAACTTTGATTAAATTTAAAACAGAAAGAAAAGGTTAAAGCCTATAGCGTTTGAATTTTATTAGGTTGTAAGAAATTTAACTATCAAAGCTCTCGAAAAAAAATCAAAATATGGCAAAGACTGAATATACGATCTTGTGAGGATGAAATTTGGTCTCATATTTAGGTGAAGCAACATTAGAATGTCTGATTGATAACAACGTTCAAATGCTTATTTTTAGACAAATAAAAGCCATAACTAGCTCAAAAATGGTCACAATGTATTGATTGTCAAATTCATCCAAAAGCTATAATTCGCTAAAGTTTTACACCGATTTGGGTGCAATCAAGAAACAAAAAATGTGACCAAGTGCAATTATTCACATTTTATTTGGTTGTCGATTTGATGCTGATCACGTGCTATAACCAGGATCTGAAAGGTCGGTGCTCTCAATTTCTTTCCTTGGGCTGTAGCAACATAGGGATTTTAATAAATACAACAAACAAAATATCGGACTTTGTAGTTGTTTCAGGTTTGTAATTTGCTTAACGACGGACGAACGGTGTAAAAACTGAAACAAACTAAAGAAAAAAATATACTATTTACATATACGTTCCACTAAGCGGTAATCTAAGAAATCCAAACGAGAGCCATGTACACGTAATGTAAAGAAGACATTTCATTAGAAATAAAGATAAACTTCGCTTATTCAAGCTTGAAGCAAAATTTAGTTTACTGGAGGAAACGTACATTCGAAAAATTCAGTTCTTAAGGAAAATAGTTTTGATAAACTGTTTAAAGCATTTATAAACATCAGAGTCCGCTTCTTACATTGTAGAACAAATACTTATACTCGATATGTAGCCACGACCAAAATCATAAATGTAAAATATAGCTGGGCAACATAAAGAGTAGTATGTATATCGGGCACTATGGTAACATACTTTCCAAAGATTAATACCACACACATATGGAGCACAAACCATTTGGCCATCTGCCCACTCAACACACTTCAACAGGATTTGTCTTGGTTAGGTGACCCACATTTTTACAGATACGAAAAGTGAAAAATGGTCGGTAATTCAATGAAGAATATATTATTTGTTCTACTCTGTAAATAAAAATACATTATTGTACTACTCTGTAATAAAAAAGCATCCCTCTTCTTCCATAAAAGAGAAGTAACAGACAATAACTTGCCACACACCACAAAAAATACATAGTGAATCGGAATCGAGACGACGCCATCTTTGTTCTGCCTTCACCTTTCTTTACCCACTTGAGAAGTGCATATCATAAAAGTATTTTATATTTCTAAATATTTATACAGAAACCACACTAATTTAATAACATGTATCAATGTATTTCTTTATTAGCAAGATTAGACAAAATTTAACCTATTTTCACCGAAACTTACGCAAATTTGGGCTTTCAAAATAATGTACATTTTATATTAGCGAGGTTTAGCTACATCACCTTTGTTCATAAAATCCACCCTTCATAATTTGCTGACAGAAAGCATGCTGGCATGAAGACCTTTCAAATGTGTACAAAAGACACTGAATAAAAACAAATCATTACATAAACTTCTTCTGAAAAACTGCTAATCAAATTTTATCAAACTGGCATCCTGGCGTAATGGGGTTTCAGATTTGAACAAATGACGCAGGTCCACAGCTAAATATAGAAAATTATTTACAGAATTTTATCTATTAGAAACAAGCAAAACTGCTTAATAGAATTTGACCATCTTCGACACAAAGCATGCTGGCATGCGGACCGTTCAATATAGGACAAATTATCATGATGAAACAGAGACGAAAACAATAAGCCAGTGTAACCTTAACACACAAAATGTGTTCACAACAAATTCAATGAACACTGAAAGAAGTGTGAGGAGCAGGCGTCATATTGACCTATACTGTTTGGCCATGTAGTCTTGCAGTTGGCTCTCAGGCTGGTTTCAGCCAGGTAAGCCAACCCATTTCGACGTCAAGAAGCTTTGTATCAGGATATGAACTCGAAAGAGGTATACCGGAATTTACTTCAACTTTGGTTGAAATGTTACATTCCAAAGTACGTTTGGTACATTCCAAGTGAAAAGGTTTCACATTTTTCAGATTTTGTAATAGAGAAAAGGCCTGCATTTTGTGCAAAAATGCTTATTTTATCAATATGAAACTGAATTATTATTATTATTATTATTATTATTATTATTATTATTATTATTATTATTACAAACATAATGGCCTAGTGGTTAGAGCGTCCGCCACGAATGCGAGGTCGTGGGTTCGATCCCCGGCCGAGTCATACCAAAGACTTACAAAAATGGTACTAACAGCTGCCTCGCTTGGCGCTCAGCATTAAGAGGTTAGTGTTAGGACTAGTCGGCCTGGTGTCAGGATAATGTGACTGGGTGGGACATCATGCTACATGTCTGCGGCATGATGCCCCAGTGCTAGACATCACTATAAACTGCCAATACTGCAGACATCGTAGCGATTTGACTGAAAAATTGTTAAAGCTACGTTAAAAATCCAACACACAACAACAACAACAACAACAAACATAATTCGGTTCTTGAAAATTTGGCATTTCTTTATAGCTAAAATCAAAGGCTATTTATAATCTATCGTGAATAGCACACAGCCTGTTAATACTGAAAAGGGCATGCTACAAATATTTTTAAATAAATCACACATTCAGCTTGCTTATCATATTTTTTCTTTTATCTTACTACAAGTCATGGAGTCGTTTCAGAAAGCCTAACCAATGTAGTCCTTCAGATTCGATTGGAAAAATGTACATATAAAAATAACTATTTATAATCCGTGGTAAAAATCTGAAATAGTTTTGATCTTTGGACCGTCAGATGATAGCATTATTATTCAGAATCATAAAAAGAATTATCGTTACAACTCTATGGTCTTAAGCTAAGAAACAGAAGAAGAAAAACTAACATATTTTGTAAAATTCGACAAATAATGTATTTTCTCAAATACAAGGCGAAAATTTAAGATGAACTTACAGTATTGTGAATTAAATGCCAAAATATCCTAAACATTCTATTACTAGTCCAAAAGTAAAGAGTGTTCCGAATCAATTCCAATATTGAATGTTCTGATGTTCCAATAATCTTCATGTATCACAATTATATAATTTAGAAAGTCCTTGAATTAATTCATAATAATTCCCCAAAAAGTTATTTATACCTAAATGTCAGTGAGCACTTTGTAATTCTAATGAATTTAAATAGACGATTCCTCTCAGGTTAAGTCTGAACACAATGAACGTAAAGATAGCAATCAAAAATTGTAATTACGTCAGAACCTTAGATAAGACAGAAGACACAATAAGATGTCCCAAATCCTGGTCACTTTCCTATCAAATTCATAATAAAGTTCGCTTCAAAAACATTAAAAATTTATATACCCCCCAAACCTTGAACTCAAACATCAGTAAACAACCTATTTATAACTTACAAACGAAACAGAAAGCAGGTACTCGTTTTAGGATCTTCTAAGGTCAAAAGGCCATGTCAACATATTTACATTGAAACTTACAATCATGGAATTAAGTTAGTTATGTATTATGTTTACAGACGACTCTTATGATTTACAATCACAGGCAAAAGTTATACACACAATATAGATATACATAGCATTAGAAATAAAGAATTGTAAAAATAACAACGCAGATACATGTTAGCAACTGGAATGATTATTACCAATATTTGTATAATTTGAATAACATGAACATTTTTACATTGTATCTACAGTTTTAATATCCTGTACAAACAATTTAAAACGGATAGTAATATGGTTTTCAAATCACTAGTTTGAAAATGATGTTAAATATGCCAATAATCATTATGACTGTGCTGTTTGTAGTATTCCACCTTGTTCTTTTTCAGGGATCGATCCTTATTTATTTAGAATATTATACGAGTGTTAATGTTATATGAATTTTATATATCACTAGTTGAATAATATTGTGCAGCAAGTTCTACTTATGGCAAGTTGTAAATTATATTATTTAAACATTATCAAACGTTTCATGTGAAGTAAACACTATTTTGATATCGTATTTATCACATACAGTAAGGACTTTTCATTTCTTCAATGACATGGCGATATTGTGTTGCTACGTGTTACCTCGCAAAACTTTTATCTTTTCATTTCTTCAATGACATGGCGATATTGTGTT
Organism: Megalonaias nervosa; assembly: GCA_016617855.1. Taxonomy (NCBI): domain Eukaryota; kingdom Metazoa; phylum Mollusca; class Bivalvia; order Unionida; family Unionidae; genus Megalonaias; species Megalonaias nervosa. The sequence goes on from JAECUM010002249.1 coordinate 77,571, forward strand.
GCTACATGTTACCTCACAAAACCTTTATCTTTTCACTTCTTCAATGCCATGGCGATATGGTGTTGCTGCGTGTTACCTCACAAAACCTTTATCTTTGTTATGACATGACGTCATGATGCTGATGAAGGTGAACATTATGCGATATTTTTTCAGATTAGAAATGAGTCACTACTACATTAATAACATCAAAATCTATTGTAACATTTTGAAAAGAAGAGAAACATGTATGTTTCGTTTTGTAACTGTCAGTGAATAGAAGAGTCCCTCTAATGGAATGACTCTCCCCTGGCTGAATCGAAAACAAAATGCCTTAATCCTCATTTTATTCTTTTTAAAGGAGCTCTACTGCATCATATGAACACAATATAAAATTCCAGGAAACTCAAAATGAGTGTTGTCCTTGTAAAAGCACAACTTTCTGTCCCATAAAGTACATGACAGATATTTTGACCGGCATATATCATCTAAGTCTAACGTACAGTTTAAAAAGAACGGCGACTGTCGGTTTGGTTTCTATAAGTAAGAGCACAGGAATAATGTTTACATATTCGAACACCTTCGACTGTTACCACAGAAGCTGATGATTCAATGTAAACATTAAAATTGTCGAAGACGCCATCCCAGAAGAAGAAATGTGTTTTGTGGAAAATCTGCCTGTATACACGGAATTATTTCGATCAAGAAGACAGAGAAAGAAGAAATAGAAGACAGGACAAAACATACAATGGAGCTAGTCGCTTCCAACCTATATGGGAAATGGATTCAAGTAAAGTTGAAGTGCGAGAACAAGGGGCGTCTCAAAACCATTATACAAACGCTGGATTATTAATGCTCAATAATCAAGATGGTACCATAATTTCCATTCGATGCTTGCAGCAATTTTAAATCACTATATTTTACATTAATGATGTAGTAATCGATATGCATTCAATATAATGAATAAAGTTATCGTTCCAGGAAGTTAATGTGGAGAGAAAAGGTGCAAATATATACTTACATCCTTTTGACCTTTAATTGAGTGCAAGACTGCAGTACATGCTATCTATATAACCAGAAACTGTTTTTATGTCTCTAATATTGCTTAATGTAAAGAAATGTTAGTGTTAAACCACAATTCAGTTGCTTGACTCAACATTTTAACTGTGCATTGTACTGACTGCATATGAATTCAGTAGGGTGTCATAATTTATGAGTTTGTTTAGTTGATATCCCGTATTCATTATGTTTTCTGAGGTATCATACCACACAAAGGACCTTTAAAACAACTGTTTAACAGAATTATTCAAGCCAGCAGAGGCCTACCAGTGATTCTCCTATATTAAAATCCAAACCCATTTTATTATTTTAGAACCATTGTTAGGATGGCTTACATTGATAGAAGTGTACAAGTTATGGTAAAGGATTCTGTGTTTTTATCCTGGTAAGATCTAGACTTTACCTACATTATTTCCAAAGAATGGGTTTAATTATATTACAAAAATACAATTAAATTTGTGTCCCTGGAAAGAGGAAAGTGGTGTTTTGTATAAATATTTGCATGCAAAACAGTGTTGCTGTCCTTTAACGTAAAATATATTATATTTCACTATCTTAAAATTATCATCTAAAGGGAAGAAATCAAAGTTTCTTGTTTGTCAACACTTGTATACTTTGAATACCTAGTAATCAGAGGAACTCGACTGTCACAAATACAAATGAATCACTTCAGACAGCTTCATATTAAAGCCACAAACTTTAAAAGCGTTCTCTTTTTTTTCAAATTATAAAAATGGAGGAAATAATAATAATAATAATAATAATAATAATCCACCACAATGTACACAGGTTACTATAGGTCGTTTACCATTTCCCATTCACTACTTGTATGTACCTCACAACCATTCCTTCTATAGTCACGAAAATTAGATGGAAAATGTACACTTTATGAAAAATTGGAACGTACATTGGAACATCATATTATTAGAATAGATGGTAAATAATGATTTAATTAGAACTTCTGTTGCTTATAGTTGTTATATATATATATATATATATATATATATATATATATATATATATATATATATATATATATATATATATCATCTGTACCTTCATGAACGTATGATGTAATAACGTTTTGTTCCATAACAATCGGATCAAAAATACACTTTGACTAAAGAAATAACTATGGTTAAACATTCTAGGAATATTTTCAAGCAAATGATCTTTTTGACAGCTTCCATAGCAACCAATAAAACTACATAACAACCAGGTAGAAAATACATGTTTTCACCCCCACCCCCCAAAATGCACTGTAACATTTTTATTAAAGTATTGGATGAAATATTTATTATGTCATAATCTACAAACAAATGCATGTATCATGGTCCATATAACACACAAGTGAGAACATAACTGTCGTACCTTCTTCAAAACAACTTCATTACATGTTGTCAAACTTTAAAGAAATATTCTGCATACTGACATACCAATTATTTTGGATAGGAGAAGTGGGACGATGGATTTACATTCAAACGAGAAATATACTTCCCTATTACCTCACGATAGTTAATTCTTTTCAGCTAATATAATTGGATATAATATATTCTTTGTTTTTAAAAGCTATCTGAAGGCTGGAAATTTATTGTTTTGGTGTTGAAATAGTGTTACAAGTCAGGGGTATTTGCTTGACGGAGCGGTGTCAAACCCTGGCGCGATACCGCTAGAAGTCATAAGTTTGCCCTAAATTTCCGAAGACTTCCATACAACTTCTGTTGTAAATTAGAAAGCCCAACGTGTCTTCTATACATAAAATTTTACTCTAATCAATGCAAGACCACAGATCTCACAACTTTCCAATTGTCTATCAATCGCACATCTGCATGGTTTCTCTTCATCAACTTTTCGTACCGTCAGAATTTCACGCCGTAAAACTATACAACTATCCCCTAACACATGGAACTATTTTTACTACGCGACCTTAGGCCAGTCAATTCCTGGTTTCGGGCCACATGTCGCTGTAAAATTGCATCACATTTTCCACCATGGCGACATAAACGGTATCTGCCGAGTCCCTTCTTGTTTATTCCATTGTGTAATTTACCAGTCCCCTACCGTAGATACTGCACCTGCAGTCACATAACCAATGCACACCACTAGATATAACAAAACGCGCATACTCCAAATTCATTATTCCAACCACCCAACCCCCCTGAAAACTTAACGGGCAGTCCTGAAGTTTAATGCATAACAGGAGAAAAATTTCTGAACCATCTTTAACCTGCAAATTACTAATTTTATTACAGTTATTTTCATCTATGCCTCGTGAGCCATACTTGGTTCTTATAAAGTATATTTCATTTACCCCTTGATAATTCTCTTGGTTTAATTTTTGGAAAGGAGTCACGAGGTACGACTTGTTAAAACTATTTCCTTCTATAATATCATACCATTGGATTTACTTTATCCATCTATGTAAGTGGACCCATCTATGTCTGTGGATCCACGTATATAAATGGATCCATCTGTATCTGTGGATCCATTTGTCCTACTTATTCTGATAAAACTCCTTTAAAGTTTCACTTATTAACATTAAACATGCACTGTGTGTGAATCTGGGATGAATAAGTTTGTGTACCATATTAGTAATCAGATAAAGGGCTCATCCTTTAAATATTTTTTTTTTTTTTTTTTTTTTTTTTTTTTTTTTTTTTTTTTTTTTTTGAGAGAGAGAGAGAGAGAGAGAGAGAGAGAGAGAGAGAGAGAGAGAGAGAGTAAACTTTCAAATGATAACTCTTTGAGATGACCCCCACGATCTCATTACAGAACAGACTACTTGTTTTGTCTACTGCTCTAAAACTACCCATGAAAACAGCTATACTTAAAGGAGAGTACATTACTATGTATTAAAACTGTTTCATCCCATGGGCGACACCAATACATAGTCTTTTATTATCACGTAAATTAAAGTTACAGCATCAACGTTCCTCCGGCGCTCTATATCACAATTATGGTTTGTGATGAGTAAACACTACGTACGTCGAAGTTTGGCAGTCTTTAAATGCGACTTTCAGTTTATTAGGTCGAATATAAGCTTAATTTTAACATTTTTGTTTTGACAATTCAAATATAACAGAGAAAATGAAAACAAAGTTAATTTATTGAAAGTCTGTGCAGTAGAACCAGTTTAAGTGCTGCGTACTGAAACCGTCCGAGATATGTCCGAGAAACTCCAGTGTAACAATTTTATTCAAAGAATATTTTCTTATATATCCTAGTTAACATGTTCAAAAGATAAGTTCAGTATAATAATCTTTATTATCGATTTTGAATTCGAAACGTACGTCATGGATAGAAGATACAGTTAAGATATACCCACATGCTAAGTTTGGTTACAATCCATTATTACAATCCATTATTATCATATTTTCTAAATGCTATATGGACATACCATTATAGTTATTAAAATATTTTTAAAAAATATTAAGGAACACATACGATTACTGAAATCATTTCAAGTGCTCTTCAGATATATTCACAATTTGCTTTGCACAAAATCAATTCCTACTTTTCTGTTACCATGCCCACATGCCGTGTTAAAAATCAATTCCTACTTTTCTGTTACCATGCCCACATGCCGTGTTAAAAATCAATTCCTACTTTTCTGTTACCATGCCCACACGCTGTGTTAGTTGCTAAGGTCATTAGATAACGAAAAATAATGCGACAAGTGATTTTTTATTTCATCCCACCTTGGTGGCCAACTTGGAAAGTCAGATCGAAACATTTTCACTTAGATTCAAGAAATGTTTCAATGAAATATCTTGATATGACCATTTATTAAGATAGAGAAGCAATAACACTGTTTTTAAGATGGCTACAACGTCAGACAATTATCTGGTGAGATTGGCACCATTATCACCAAGGATGAACTGCATTTTATATCATGGGAAGTGTTTCAGTAGAAATATGATGTCAGTATGACTATTCATTCAGGATAAGCAGCTATAACTAGTTTCAAGATGGCGGCCATTTTGTGAGAACATACATGCAGCATTTTCAAGCAGGAGGAACTAAATACATTAAAAAGGTTTTAGTAAAGCTCGATACTAAGTTGATTATGTCTTTGTTTATTTGTTCAAGAAGAGTAACAATACAATATTTTCTATCTGGAAACAGTGACGGCCATGTTGTGTGTTAGTTCGATATCATTTTCATTAGGACTAACTACATTTGTTTGAGGTCTTTTAGTGAAAACCTGATGTCAATACAACTTTTTCAAGAAGACCTCTGTGGTGACAATGTTTGATGTGAGACCGACATCGTGACAGTTTTGGAAATCAAATCAGTTTCATCTTCGTTTAGGTCTAACCATGTCTGAGACGAAGCCTTTCAATAAAAAATCCATGTCTGTGCGTCTATCCATTCAGCGGAAGCGGTAGCAAGATTTTAAAGATGGCCGCTGTGGCTTTAGGTTGAAGGTCAGATTGACCCCGATTTCTTTATGGCTTATCTACATATCATCGATGCCATTTAGCAAAACCGCTTAGCAATATGCCACAGAATGTGTCACCCGCTCCACTGTGATATGCCCGCTAAGTCAGGCCTGTGCCATTTTTTATTTAGGACCATAAATCTATCATGAGACGTCTTTTATTGAAAATACGATGTCAGTACGATCATTCATTCAGGAGTAGTGCACGTTTCAGTATCTGTATATTGAAGATGGCCTGCACAGCCATCATGTTGGACGTATGGCAAGCATCATTTTTGTTTAGGACCATCACCATATGATAAGAAGTCATGAGAGAAAACTCAATGCAAGTGCATTTGCAAACCATATTGGATGTCTGATGGGGTACTATTTTCATTAAGGTCCAACTACTTTGGAACCAAGCAAGAGAGCTACAAATCCCACGTGGGGCTAAAGTTTGCGTTTACTTGGTGCACACAAGTTGATGTATATGTTGCCTTAATGTCATGCCAAATGAATGCCAGTCGCAGTTTTATTTGCCACATTACGCTGTACTGCTTTGCAATACTCTAATATATGCCACTAGTTTAGCTAAGTATTATGTATGCTACATAGCGTTAAAGTGGTTTGAAATAATATATATTGCCTCCAAGAATTATGTCACATAATGTTGTAGTACTTTGAAATAATATATAATGCGGCTAAGAATTATATCACATAACGCTGAAGTGCTTTGAAATAATTTATATTACCACTAAGAATTATGTCACAGATAGCCAAAATGCTTTGCGTTACTTTATGTCACCGCTAAGAATTGGGTCACATAAAGCTGTAGCGCTTTGCGATACTCTTTAATGTACTCAAATATTATGTCGAACATATTTTTGTTCCAACATGGAAAGCTTAGAGGAGACATAAGGTACATTCAAAAGGCTTGATGGTGGAAAGCACTATTCAAAACAAACAAAACTAGGTCAAACTGACTTAATTTTCTTCCTCTAGTGACTTTTTAGGGACTTTGGACTATATCACAGTGGTGCGGGTGACACATTCTATGACATAGTGTTAAGCAATTAATAAAGGCGTGATAAATAAAGTGGCACGAATCACATTTTAAAGTTAAACTCTTGCTTGGCAAAAAGAAAATAGAGTACAATAGAATATAAACTTTGAATCAATGGACTAATGTTCATAGATGGCTGTAATATGAACCAATGGAATCACAAAGGATATTTTCCAGCCTTCAAGCGGGAACCATATAATTACAGGAAGGTACGTGCCAATAATTTCAGTCATCGTGTTCAACTAAGATTGCTAAACGATATTATCAAATTATGATGAAGTACTCGTCCAACACTTGAACAGTACATTGTAATACTAGTTGTGAATCTTAATAGCTGTTACATAGAACATATCAGATTATGTAAACCTTTCCAAAGTTTCTATTATCTAATTATGTACGCGACTGGTGATAGAAATGTTGATAAATGGCATTTGATACGCCGACTCGAGAAGACGCAGGGCAGTGCCTTAGTTTTACTTGCAAGTTGTTTGACTTGTGTCCTGACATGGTCTCGAACAGCTGATTGATTGTGTTTTGATTAATGCTATATAAGTTGGATGATTTTTTTTTATAAAAAGATGGATATGTATTAATACGTTTTGGGAAAATAGTGACCATAAATAAAAAGTGAATGTACACATAAGGTGTCATTATTTGACATAGTGCCAATCATATTAAGTGAGAGAAAAATGTTTAAAATAAAAAATGCAGTTTGGACTGATTATCTTATATTACCGACACTCTCTGATAATTATCTTGCCAGGGTGTTGACATCACACTCAGAGGTGCTCTTAGTATTATAGCAATAACTTGTCCAGCAAATTGTACGCATCAGTTATCATCATTTTCTATTTTTATGAACGAACTTTCTAATGTCAGCACGATGTCTATTACAGGGTGCAAGCTTTAGTATAAGCTTAACCATCCCAATTTTGTTTACACATTTCAGATGGCAAATTTCACAACATAAATACAGCCCATAGTACTGTCGTTTAATATATGGGGTGGGGGCGGCATCTGTTCTTGTGATATGAGGAATTTGATTTTCTTTTATCTCTGAATAATCTGATTTTATTTCAAAACATATAATGGATGCAATATGGTGTTATCTTGCTATGAATTAGAGTAAGATAGTTGTTCCTGCTCTTGACCGAGGGAATTTGTTTTTTTGCAAGTCTCAGGACCTTGCCCCAGAAAATTAAGTTATTGGTTCCTGATATAATTGCGGCATAACCGTGGTAGTATCACTGCATGTTCAGAAATATAACGGAAAGTAGAGGTTTCTTCTTCGTGGTTTACGAGTATATCGGATCGGAGGATCCTACTTTACTTGTGGAAGACGTTATTTGGCTAAAATATATCATCTGCACCCTATGTAGAAAACAAAACGTCACACACACACACACACACACACACACACACACACACACAAAACTGGAAAACAACAGTGCTAAACTGGTGCGAAACCAGCCCAAGCACTTTCGGAATCTACCAATTCCTTTTTCAAGGGCACGAAGTTATGAAAGATAATTACGCAATGGCAGCAAAGCAAAACACAAAAATGCGAGTACTTTACAAAGTCTGTTTGCTGTAGATAAGTACAATTAAATACAAAATAAAGGCTGAACTATGCTGAGTGTTGTCACTTTTTAGTGCTAGCATGGCAGGAATGGATAACAACTGACCTCAATCGCCTGCTTTATTAGGTCAGCAATGAAATGTTGGAGCCATCTACAAAAGTTTCCATCTCGGATATAATATATCCATCCTGGATATGCTATTTTGATGAGTTGTTTGTTTGTTAAAACTTGGATGGGTTGGTTGCGCATCAATTTTGCACTGTTGTTTGTCAGTTTATCTGTCCTATATATTTATTAGGACAGAATTTTTGAGTAAAAGTATTAAGATTGAAATTTTCTCTAAATTGTATTAAAAGTAATATTTCATTAGATGATATTGAAAGTAATTTTCCACTAAAATATATTGAGATTAATTTTATTTATTTCTGTACTACAAATGTATACCATTTTTAATAAAGTGTGCGCTTTTACGAGCAAGTGCAAAACCTCTTGTACTATGAAATACATTTCTCTTGTATCCAAAAGTCAGCAATTTTTAGACTCGATTGTAAGTTATGCCGAACAGGCGAATTCCGTTTGGATGCGTAAGCTAGAAGATTCAAGCGTTTCTGAAAAACGAATAAGCCGATGCAGCAGAATTGTCTGCCTTATGATGTACACAGACTCAGACAGCATCAGTAAGTAATACGGGAGCCTCGTTCTGATTCGAAATGAATGAACACAAAAGTACCTAGACGAATGTCCATATTTAGCCGTGAGGATACGTCCAAAATTGCGTATAAATTGAGAACAAGCGTGAGCAAAATCGGTTCATTCATCGAGAATCAGAAGACTCTGTCTATCTTTATAGGTAAGCATCGTCTGTGTTCGTAAACTTCTTTAAAGAATAGAGACTGTTTAATGTTTGAGATTTCCACGGTAAAGTTCAAACTAGACTCGATATTTCTGCAACACGTTTGTGAGCTCTTTCTATTTTATATTATAATGTAATGCAATCTTTAATTGCTTAAAAGAATTTATATATATTCATTCGTATTTATGTTATTAATTATTGGAAAAGACGAATTTGCTACGAACTTCATGTTTCGATTTAATTTGGAAATAAAATATTTTTTAAGTAATAAAGAATAATGTTTTAGTAAGCTATTCCAAATTAGTATTCTATTTTAAATTTAGTAAAATACATTTCTTCAAAATGATTGTTGCATTAATCGCAGCTATTGAATTTTATACTCTTTGGCTATCATGAATTTAGTCGATATTTAATTATCTGTATTATATTCTAAAATGGAGAAATTATACAAATGTATGAAGTTGGTAAGCTCGAAGGAAAGTGTAATTTGATATGTATTTCTTGTATTTTAAATATAAAGTTCATATATATATATATATATATATATATATATATATATATATATATATATATATATATATATAATTTACATAAAGTTCATTCGTCGAAAAATCAGAAGACTCTGTCTTTACAGTGAATTCCGTTACCTCTTGCATCGCAACTTTCCCCAAGATGTTGACGTATCTACACCGTTATGCGTTATGAGTGACACCCATTTTTTAAGAAAGCCTGAACTCTTTCCTTCTCTCTCTCTCTCTTTCTAACCATGGGCAAATACATTTCTTAACTTATGAGTATTTCCTTCTCATAGCAAGAAATGAGAAGAAGGTTATGATCAAAATCATTTCATAACATATTATTTCCATGACCAACACGATCTTTTTTGATTAAGTGCTATTAGGGAAGACGTCTATAATAAACTTTTCTGTCGGACTTAGAGTTAATTAAAATTATGGTTGGGCTTCTGTTAGCGAGGAATTGTTTCTCTCTCTCTCTCTCTCTCTCTCTCTCTCTCTCTCTCTCTCTCTCTTAATACGTATAATATCGGCCGATCTAATTTCAGTCATTTGAGTTTCAGGACTGAACTTGAAACTTACATCAAGATCTGCACCGTCCAAAAATTATTGTTTTTTCGAATATTAAAATTTGGTAACATAATTAAAGTATATATTTTCTTATGAATATGTACTTTTGTTGAGATCGTGTTAAGGTTGTGTTGCGTTAACGTATTGATTCGCCTATCAAGTTATAACTTTCATATGGCAACAAGTGAAAAATAACATTCGGAACAGATCACTACTAATAATAACTTTTCCTAACACGAATGTAACGTTTTGTTTCAAATGCTACTAAAAATAAGTGGACCGTGAACTCCAAAGGCCACCAGTGCATCCGCGTTTGCTGGTGCCTGTCAGATCTCCAATTCTCACAACTGTCCTCCCTTATTATTGCTATGGCCTTCAGTTTTAGATAAAACACTGTCTGCCAACGTATATCCATTCTCGTGAGTCCTCCTTCTTAAAAGTGCGCCACAATAAAGATAAACTAATGTCTGTCTGAACTTTGAACTCATTGAGCAATACAATATGAAGTTCACTGCATTATTTACAAGAGCTACAATATCCATGACATCTCCCAACGGAATGTACACTCTGTCAAAAAAGTTTTCAATACAAGCACTACAAACAACCAATACGCCTTGTGGAAGTTCTGTCAGAAGGAATAGAACAATAACAGCTAACAGCATTTTCGTTGTCCTTGAATGTTCCGATAATCGAACACTATTACTGCCAGATATTTGTAATATTTTCCTTCTATGTCTTATTTTCACATGAATATTGTAAATCAGAAGACTTCCAAATATGGCCATGAGCATGCATGGAACAAGTTTGGCAATCACCGCATAGACCCATACATTGACGAGAACCAGTGGCTCCGTGTCGTTCCGACCAAGCTTCAAGTCACGAAGGACATACACGGTCTCATTGGTTTCACTGTCACGATCTTTCAGTAGCTGGTTACTCATGTAATTTGGAATGAGAATCAACGTAGATGCAATACATACAATGAAAACCATGACTTTTGCTTGATAGATTCGCCGAATACGGGCTGCATTTCCTTTGGTCGGTGATCGGATGTGTAGAAATCGAACTATTGCTAACGTTACACAGAGCCATATGGAGATGGTGTGCGTGGTAGCAGTGAGGTTGATGTGAAAGATCATGAAAGTCATCCAAGACTGACTATTTTTTCTCACAGTTTTACTTCCACTAGGATACATACAATAAAAATGAAGAGCGAATGGAACATAGGACACCATTGTTATTACATCGGATACCGCAAGCCACGACAAAATGTGGTTCACCGGTGTCCTCATGGTTTTTCTTGTCAGGACGGTGATATTGAAGATGTTGGTAACGATTCCGAACAGACACACAAAGATACTAATGTAACCATGATAATGAGCATAGATTCTGGCGAAAGACACGAGTTCCTGACTTGATTCCGATAGTGTACCGTTGGATGTCATCCCAGGTTTATCGCAATACAAATTCGCCGCCGAAAACCTGAAATTACAGAAACGATATTGAAATAATAGCAAAGTAATTAAATTCTGATTCGGTAATCAAAAATGAAATATTGAACTCAGTATTGAATGAACAGTTTATTTCAACTTTTGTTTCGTTCTTCGTGTTGAATGTCATTAAATCAATGTGGTGACAACGATATTGTACATTATACAATCAATGTGGTGACAACGATATTGTACATTATACAATCAATGTGGTGACAACGATATTGTACATTATACAATCAATGTGGTGACAACGATATTGTACATTGTACAAGACATAGCAATATCTTGTACTGTATTCTTAAATGTTTTTGACGATGAAATTCTGGCTCAAAGTATGATATCTTTGACGTGCTGTAACTTTAAATATGAATAATTTTGGGTTTTCTTACCTGTAGTTCAATTATTTGCATACCAAGTAATGTAGACATGCCAAACATATAGTGCCTGGTTTTGGGGTTTTAAGCCTGAGTTTGAGTTTTGCGATCAAAGATTTCGCAGAACACAGACCCAAATGTGCCGATTCGAATACGCCTAATTAACTGAAATGTGCATGCCGGTAGAGCAATTAAACAGGCTCTATACTTCCATATTGCTTGGAATTCATCATATATTTGTAGTACGCAACCCTGCCTTTCTAACCATTTCGTAGCGTAGAGAGAAAGAGAGGGTACCAAACTACTGATGATAGCTACATGACGTGCGTACTGGGTCTGCCAAGTCCATATACAGGCAATGTTAATTATCACAAATTGTGTAAAATCTAGACCAGGAAATATTGTAAATTATATTAATGATCCATTTTCACATATTTGACACGTTTCACTATGCGAAGGTGGTGGTCAAATTGGATGTTGCGAAAGATATGTCTGGTGAAATACAACTTTTGGAAAAATTTAGAATAAAAAACAAAACAAAAAACACGTCGTATTTTTTTTTTTTTGTATAGTTATTTACTAGCGTTTGTTAATGTGTTAATGCATGTATTCCTTTGGTAAGGCTGAATCATAAAGATTATCTTGTTTGGTGATTAAGTGTGGTTTATGTTTACTGGCCCATTCTGTTGGCATCCCACTCAAAGTTTCCCTACATTAATAGAGTGACTAGTAAATAGTAGGCTTCGGTGTCAATGCTTCTTATTTTTATCAACAATCTCTCTATTATCAATAAACTGTCTTTCACAGGATGTTCGTTAGAGCGTATGCTGTCACCCCATTTTAGTTAGTTTTTCGATTACAACTTATCCAATAACAAATATGCACATAGCAAATTTATATACTATAAGGTATTGAGCGTCTAATTTGGTGTGGTGGTTGTGAGGCTCCTATTTTCTTTGACGTGAGATATTTTAGTTTCTTTTATCTTAAGATAATTATTTCTCTCAAATACTATAAAATGGTATTATTTTGCGATAAATTAGAGCAAGATATATTTTTTTCAGTAAGTGTCAAACGGAAATTTAAAATGAAAAAGTGTTTGGTCCATGCCGCAGACCATTAAATCGTTGGCCATTAATATTAACTGCGGTATTTCGTGGTGCGTATCACAATGTGTTAATAATTATTTTTCGTGGTAACCCAGCTCTACGCCTGATAACAAAGTTTGTCCGTACACTGTTTAGCAGCGTCAGAAACAAAATACATTAATAAAATCTGAAATATTCTTTAAAGGAATCTTGCTTTATGATTTCCACATATTCCTAACTCTTTTTTCAAATATTAAAAATTGAAAAACGATTTCACATTATTTCCGCTATCTCTACATCGACCTCTGATGCAATATTTGATATTGTCTGAATTAACATAAAAAACAAGGAAATACAATATCTTAACACTCCAGTGGCCTACGTGGTTACAACGTCCGCCTCGGGTTCGAACCCCGGCCGAGTCATACCAAAGACTTATATAAATGGTGAAAACAACTGCTTCGCTTGGCGCTTAACATTAAGAGGTTAGTGTTAGGACTGGTCGGCCTGGTGTCAGGATAATGTGACTGGATGGGACATGATGCTACATGCCTGCGGCATGATGCCCCAGTGCTTGGCATCACTGTAAACTACAACACTGCAGACATCGTTTAAAATAAAAAAAAACCCACCAAAACTACCCCCCACAAAATCTTAAGTTCAGGATAAATTTGGAGGAAGTTTATTGAAACGGGTCGAAATAATCATTTTTGTTTGAATTACTTCAAGCCCATAATGTCCTTTCACAGTATAAATTAGTGATAGAGTTGGGGTGGGTACTCTAAAACATTATACCTCAAAGCAGAAATATTATATTCGTATTAACGGTAATAAATTCCTATAAAACATGGACATCAACACAGTATTAAAAAGTCGTAACAACTTGTCTAAAGCATCGCAGATCCTTTACAAATCTGATTACGTATAAGTGATATGTTTTGATTCAATGAGTGCAATAAAGACAGTGATTCTTAAAGTCTTGTTTTACATGGTCAGTTTAGTTAGGGGATAAAGGCCTGTTGCCTGTTACATCTTTCGGGAAACCTATAAGTGCACAAATGTATACAGTGACAGACAATAGAGAAAAGAGACTAATGCATACATACATTCATACATACATACATACATACATACATACATACAAACAAACAGACATACATACATCCATCCATCCATCCATCCATCCATCAATACATACAGACATACATACACAGGATATCCAGAACGATATAAGATTTGAGAAATATTTACACATGCATTCATGGATGCATAATAACTGTCAAATGATACAACATAACTGCAATTGCTGTTTGAAGGACTTATGTTGCTGCATTGTGTGTGTGTGTGTGTGTGTGTGTGTGTGTGTGTGTGTGTTGGATTTTTAACAAAGCTTTAACAATTTTTCAGTCATATCGTTCCAAAGTCGAAGGGAGTAGTACATATATGACAGAATTTATTTTCTTGCCTACATCCCATATATAGACTTAAATCTAGAGCGGGATTCAGGAAATATTAAAAAATGTTCAAATATAGACCTTAACTCATAGTTGTCACCTTGACCTCAAGGTCGGATGGAATGAGCGAGCGTGTCGCAGAATGAAGTGATTTTGTAAAGTGACAATCCAAGTATTAAGAACATTCATAAAGGGGTATCCTGAAATATAAGCCAACGAAACTTTAGCGATAACCTTAACGCAAGTCTGCAAGGTTTGTGACCATGATCATAGAGTAAAATGGGCAAGTGACAATGTTGCAGAATGAACTTGATTTGCTCTATAGTGTGACATTTCAAGAATGAGAAGATTGCTTTGTGGCATTAAAACTATTTAAGCAAATAAAAAATCTTTATAACTAAAACCTTCACAAAACTGTAGACAAGGAGGCTGTCGGAAAAGTAACTACACGTCTGGTTTATCCACTAACGAAGGCTCCACAAAAACGAGGGCTGATGAAATATTTTATATCGTAAATTCATTTCTATACGGACAGATATACAACCAATACAGAGATTTCTCTCTTCGAAGCAATTACCACTAAATATTGCTGAACTGGAAACATGTAAGAGCTTCCTTGTATATGATTATCTCACCGAAACAAAATCGACAGTTCATTCTGAAGAAAACACTTGTGCTGGCGAATAAACCGCTCAAAGCTAGACTTTCCTATAGCTACCATTGATGTATAGGACAGTTTAATCCAACATGGTTATCCTATAAAGACCATTCATGTGCATAGTTTTCTTTATTTCCTCGAGACAATATTTGGAGGCTTATAAATTAAAAGAAAAAGGAATCATTATTTAAAAATGGAGAATTCACCTTACATGTTTTACAGTTATAAAATAATTTATTTCAACTCGACTGAGCAGCATGTTCAGCGAACTAATAAGACGCGTTCCTGTCGTCTAAAATAATGACATCGTGTAATCTTGGAGATGGAGGAATCCTGACTTTCCGGGAAAATAACAACCACACTTTTGATGGGTCAGCATGTACTCATGAAAATGTTAGAACCGTGGACCAAACCCAGGACCATAGAGATGCAGTGCGAGCGGATTACTACTGCGCTGTCAAAGACCCAAAGTAATTCTTTTGACAATTTAATATTTTTGAGTTGTCTTTAACCAGTGTCTTTATCTTAAATTATATGAAAATTCTGGAATATTCTAATGTAATATGTACTAGAGGGTAGGTTAGTGGTCTTGAAAACAAGCATCTAAGTGCAGTAAACGGTTATAATGTGCTCATCAATTACCCACAGTAGCAAACACACTTTGTGTTATCAAATTTAAGATGCAATTTCAGTTAATAAATCCATGTTTATCATATTTGATTTGAGCAAATGTTAATTTACCTGATATGTCAATAGATTATTAACCTGATTTAAATAAAGTAGTTATATTTTTATCAAAAACATAATGGTCATTTAAATGTGCGAACGAGTACAGTTCGGTGCCCTAGCGGTATGAATTGCGAAAAAATGGAACTTGCCTTTGTTTTTATTTTGTCCCCCCAGATGGGACAAGAGGTATGCCGCATGTTTAAGTATCAGTACGAAACGTGGTTCGATATAATAGTATTCTTAACAAGAATGATACAGCACGGATGTCGACCACACGCTCAATGTGTTCCTTGAATTCTACTTTTAATCCCGGCTTTATCATTGATATTAGAGAACCTTAACCCCATGGTAAAAAGGATTAGCACACGTCATTACTGTCTTTACTTTACAATGAATCATCCAAAGCATGATCATAGTCCAATGACGGAGTTAGGAAATATAAGCAAAGAAAAAGCTTAAAAATAAACCTTGATACACATCTGTGACCTTCACCTCAATGATGAATAGTGTGAGGTGTGTCGCAGAGGACCTGTTTTATTTTTAGAGTTGACAAGTATAAGACGATTCCATCAGAGCGTTAAGGAACTGTAAGCAATTAAAAAGCTTTAACTAAAACTTTAGCGCAAAGGTGATTTTGATTTATACCGCCAAATGGGTGCTAAATGGTTTGTATTTGTTCTGTACTGATGCATTAAACGTATGAGAAATTTCCATCTTGGCGTTAAAGAAATATAAAAAATTCAAACCTTTAAATAAACACCTTAACCAAAGTGTCGACAAAGCAGCTGTGTAAACAGTGACTGCCATATCTAGTTTATCCACTAACGTGGGCTTGGGTAACATGAGGGTCGACGAAATATGTGACGAAGTAAATTAAGTTCTAAATGGACAAGTCTAAAACCAATACAGGGATTTTCCATTTTACACAGCTGCTGCTAATAATTGTTACATTTGAAGGCAGATAAAAGCTTCCTTGTGTATGAGTAGTTCTCAAAAATAAAACGACCAATATCTTTCTGCACTTGATGTGGAGGAAACATTGCCACTGATTTATAGGGACGGTTTAATCCAATTCTATCCAATAAACATAAGTTGTTTAGTTTGCTTTGATTGGATTTTTTTTTTTCTCGATTCAATATATGGAGGCTTAAGCATTGAAATAAACAGAACTATGTCTCATTTTTTACTGGAAATTTAAATTACATGTTTAAAAGTCTAAACTTCATTTATTTTAACTTGATTGCAAAGTAAGTTTCGCCAGCAAACAAGACGCGCTGTTAACGCGAAGGTAATCGCATTTTGTGTAGTCTTAGAGGTGAATGAAACCAAAGAACACCGAGTAATCAACCCACCAAACTCCTTGGATGGGTCTGCATGTACCCTTATAAATATCAGAACCGGAGATAAAACCCAGGACCGCAGTGGTCAAATGGGGATACATTACTACCGCACTATAAACGCCCAAAAGAAATACTTTTGACAATTTGACATTTTCGAACTCTTTCATTACAAACTGTTTTTATCTAAGACCTGTTTTAAATTTTAAAACAAATCACGAAATATATTAATGTAACTTAAAACATTGTGTTCTTATTTTTAAAACCATCATGGAATATTCAAAAACCTATCATACCTGCATATAACTGAACATTCTGACAAACGTTACACTCTCTGAATTTTTGTAAAAATTCTGTACAAAACTCTTAACATTGTGTTGAACAGGTTGTCCAAGAAAATAAAACAAATCGTATATTAAGCACGCATTCGAGGTCTGATGCTTTTAGATGTGCTGAGAGAGAGAGAGAGAGAGAGAGAGAGAGAGAGAGAGAGAGAGAGAGAGATGCCTTTGAAAAGGAAATCCTGACTATGGCAAAAGGTAACATCATTCTTACACATTACCTATAGTAAGTATATGTGTACCGAATTTAGTGATACTAGCCCGTCAAAGTTTGAAGGGAGATTAATCTGCAAAATATATTGAAAATTTTTCTTTGAAGAAAAAATATTTCCGCTTCAGATATTCCTTGATGCTATTATCTTTTGATACAACGGCAGTTTGAGCATATTCACGATATTTCAATATTTTACAAGATTGACTTGTATATGTTTTAGTTTATATACCTTTTACACGATTTTAACATTTTGTCTCTGTTTAACATGTATAGTTCAGTGCTACAGTTCTTGACATTTACCTTTAAAGAACGTTTCTTTTAAACGGCGCAATATAGCCAGAAATGTGCAGACATGCCATTAAACCCTACTACCTAGATCAAAATCTAAGAGGACAATTTAGAAAAAGTGTATAGCCAAAAGTGATTTGGGCACAATTATAAACAGCAATTTACTTGGCTAATTGATCGATAGTAAATCTTTCAGCGCATAAATGCGCTTTTCGATTAAATGGTTGGTTGAATAGTAGGATCTGTTAGTTTTTTCCTTCAAGCATTTCAGCAAGCTTAATCTCATATTAATTCCAGATTTTGTTCACGACATATATCAGAACCAGTACAAATTAAAAAAGACAGAATTTAAATTTGAAAACATGCCACATTATTAAAAATTAATCCCCCCCCCAAAAAAAAGGTACTTTATCGGCCTTCGCTGTCTAATTTACATAATACATACAGGAATGTATTTTCTCACGATTATCAAACTGTCAGAGCATGATGAACTGGAAGTTCTCATTCTAGAATCAAAACCACTTCTGTCTTGGTGAGTATATCACAGGAGATAACATTTAACACTCTAGTGAAAGGAGATAAAATTTGATACTCTACTGAAATGAGATAACATTTGATACTCTACTGATAGGAGATGACATTTGATACTCTACTGATAGGAGACGACATTTGAAACTTTACTGATGTAGACAAGCACGTGTGTGTTAAGTAAGAAATAAGACACAGGTTCTATTTAGCACCCAAAATAATTATATCGAGAAAAGAAAAACAGGCCAATCACACAAAGTTTGCAAACAAATCGGCTTTTTTTCTCATTAAAAATTCTGCATTTGTAGACAATCGTTAAAGACCTAGGTAGAAATAATGCATAACGTCACCATACTGAAATATTTATGGTATTTTCTAAAACTCGTTTGTAGGCTTGCAATCTATTTTAAATTACTGAACATTGTTAAAAAGAACATTACCATATTTGCCGGCCTATAAGACGATACTTTTTTTTACCAGAAAATCTTAACTTATGTCATCCGAATTGCTTTATCGTGCTTTTCGTATGGAAAATAATTCTCCAAGAGTACGAAAAATAATGTGTCAAAAATATTTCATTTTGGGGAAGAGATCGTGTATGAAAAATATAGGATCCCACATTGAGTATTTTAAACAATTACACTCTCATCAGTATTACAAATTAACACAGATCAGATGTAATTGCGCTAAAGCAGCATGCACCAGTAATGTACACTGTTTGCATACGTTGTTTAAATTTGATTACATATATGTGCATTAGAATTTACAAGTTAGAATATGAATAACCATGACAAAGACATATTCCATCACAATTTTCTTCTTGCACCTAATGATCAGATAAAAAGTATGCCCCAATGAGAGAGAGAGAGAGAAAGAGAGAGCGAGATAGACAGACAGACAGATGTCTTCACGATTGCAAATCTGTATTGTTCACTTACCTGATGACTGATCTTCGTGTACAAGTGCAGTACCATATTCCATTATCAATTAATACTGCTAGGTAAGCAATTCCTTCTAGTGTTTGTTGCCACTTCCATTATTATAAGAATCACATGGCTTCTGTAGTGGCATTTACATGCTAATTAAATATGCTACGGCTGTATTCATTAATTCCAAGCTAACCCCTGTTTGAGGTCAAGATTCGGCAGACCAGCTCAGATTAGCGAGGCTACCAATAGGAAAGGAAGCTTCCCATAGGTATTATGAATACCGTACCATATAATGAAAGAAAGTGCCAGGTGGTTACTAGCGTAAATTTCTCAGCCAGTGACATTTTTGAATTTGCCGACGGAACCGACAGCAAATTTTAATTACATCTAGCATGAGCAAAGATCAAAAATAATTGCCGCCTAAGTACAGGAAGAGTACATGCACTTTAAACAAAATCTTATTTGTTGGGAATGGAGAGGTCGTTATAATTGCAAAGAAAATTAAACAGCATGCAAAATATTAATTCTTGGGATTTAACCTAATAGAGACTATATGGATATAACAATTGTGAATATTTAAACCCTGAAGGAGTATGGTATGTATTATCTAAGTTTACATTTACTGTTTCAGTTATTAATGTTTCTGTCTTTGACAAAAGCTTTAGCAACACGGGGGCAATAAGGTAAAACAAAAACAAACAAAAAACCCACGAAGAGCTGAACTCTCTCTCTCTCTCTCTCTCTCTCTCTCTCTCTCTCTCTCTCTCTCATATATCTGACCATATTTTATTTTGACCATGAGGTGCAAGAAGAAAATGCGATGAAATACATATGCATCCTCTCTCTGCATCCTCTCCACCCCACCCCACCCCCCAAAAAAAAAAAAAAAAAAAAAAAAAAAAAACAACAAAAAAACAAACAAACCAAACGGAAAAAGCATTTTAGTATTAATGATGCAATTGCCTTATTGCTGGTAATCTGAATAGCATACAGCGATACTTTTAATATTTATGAAACCGGTAGTTATTATAATTTAATAACACACAGCATCGCGAGTTTTATCCTATCTGTAACTCAATAAATTTTCATGTCAGCGTCATTATATGTAGCTAAAAGTATATAATACATTTAAAATACTTCATATGAAACAAATCAGGTACTTTTAGTTACATTTAATGATCCTGACCAGAAAGGTTACTGAGTTACAGATAGGATAAAATTCGCGATACTGTGTGGAACGAAGTGAAAAACACAATCCGAGGTATTGATCCGGCCTCATCTTATACTCAGCATCGACTTATATATGGAGGAAGGATGGAAAGTTTGCCAAATTTGCTGATTCAACTTATACTCCGAATCGAGCTATAGGCTGGCGAATACGGCAAGTGCCAAAGGAAGATTTATACTGACATATTTAGTTTAACGAAGTAGTTTTAAATATTACTGAAAAATGCACACTTCCAGAGTATTCGTCTGTATTTGGAAACTATGACCAGCCCCAAAATCCCCCAGAAACCGGATAATCCGGAAGAGATCTTCAGTTTTGCCAGGTTGACACTGGAAGGAATGCAGTCCTTGAGTCCTTACACTGAGCAACATCCTTCAGGGCGATGGAAAATTAATCCCATCACATTGCTTAATAACAATTTCACTAAGTTATTCTATCCAAGCTCGCAAAGTAAAGCTCAGACTACCTTTTAGCTCTTTGGTGACTAGAAAGAATGAACAAAAACAAAATGACGATAAGAAATAATCTGTATGTATAGTAATCTGTAAACAAAAGAAGACTGGAAAAAGTAAAGAAAACAAAACGGCAACACAGTTTCACTGTTTAAATAGAACAAATGCTGGCGTTGGAAAATATGAAATTCGCTAGTTGCACAGAGTCATGGAATTTGATGAGAGAATGCAATTTAGTCCATCTGATATTTAATCAATTCTAGTTATAGAGAGTTAACGAACTTCATTGTTAGCGTAAATCAGTTTCACTTAGTTTTTAATTGATGTATTGACATGATGCCAGATTTGTTATTGGTTTCCATTATTGTTCCACACGTAGTGATTGTGTGGAGAGGTTGAATACAATGGCAACGTTTGTGGCGCCATGCAGTCTTATTAATTGTTTCACTGAAAGACACACAACTGCGATAATGCAACATCATTACCAATTCATTCCCTTTTGTGTTAAGCAATATTAGTACTGAACGCATACATTATCTTCTTGTGTGACAGTGATCTGATCACCAGACGATAACGAAAGAGATCTTATCATGTGGTGCTCAAGGGAGAACAGTTGCAAAGCTTTATCATAACAAAAATATGTATCGTGGTTATTCTGGTCACAACTTCATCATCATCATCATCATCATCAATCCCTTAACCCAAGAGGTCGTTGGGGCACCACAGTTGACTTTATAACAAATTCTCTCCATCTTTCCCTGTTCTCTACTGCCCTTTGGGAATCTCCATATCCCATGCCTATCCACTCCTTGATGTTGTCTTCCCACCTCTTTTTCTGTCTGCCTCTTCTTCTGCACCCTCGCACTGTGCCTTGCAAGATTGTTTTTGCCAGTCCAGATGATCTTGAGACATGACCGTACCACTTCAGTTTGCGCTTTTGTTAATGTGGTCAAAAGGTCTTCATAGGATCTCATGGCTCGTTGGGTCCTGTTGTGGACTTCTTCGTTGGTTACATGATCAATCTATGAGATGCCCAAGATCTTGTGGTAGCATCTAATTTCGAAGGTTTGAATCCTTCTTTGTAGATCTGATGTGAGCGTCCATGTTTCACAAGCAATCAGAAAGATGGACACGGCAATCGAGCGCATCAGCCTTATTTTGGAACCAAAAGCAATGTTCGTATCTTTCCATATTGGTCTCAACCTTGTTATTGCTGCTGTTGTCTGGGCAATCCTGTAAAAGAGTTCTGGTTTGGAACCCTTATCTATGATAATTGATCCCAGCACGTGAAGCCTGTGACTCTATCCAGCTTCTGTCCACTGACCTTTATTTCTGCACTGATGCCATTGATGTTGTTTGTCATCAGTTTGGTTTTTTCGGCGCCAATCTCCATAACATATGCTGTGGAGTTTGTGTCGAGGCGCACAACCATGCCAGGCAGTTCTTTTTCATCTCCTGCTGAACCATCAATATCATCTGCGAAGCGAAGGTTGGTGATTGTTCTTCCTCCGATGCTGACAGTGTCCTTGTGGTCATGCAAGACATCCTCCATGATCCTTTCCAGGAAATGTTGAAGAGTGTAGGTGACAGTATACATCCCTGTCTGACTCCAACTGTTGTTCGAAACCAATCTCCTCTGCTGCCATTGATGAGGACAGCACTGGTGGCTTTGTCATACAGGTGCTCAACAACCTGCACCAGGTTTGAGCTGATGTTGTACTTCCTCATAGTTGCCCATAAGGCCGCATGCCATACCCTATCAAAGGCCTTTTTGAAATCTATAAAGACATGATATAGATTCTGCAGATGCTGAAGGTATTTCTCGCAAGGAGTCTGAAATTGAAGATTTGTTCTGTGGTGCTCCTTCCTGCTCGGAAGCCTGCCTGCTCTTCAGCAATAATTTTCTCTGCTTGAGGCTTTAATCTGTTGAGAATTATCCTCAGCATAACTTTGCTCTGGTGACTAATGAGACTGATGGTTTTGTAGTTTTGGCATAGCTGTAGGTTTCCTTTCTTGGGGAGCACGATGACCAAGGACTGAATCCATGTAGTGGGTCATTATTCCTGTCTGCCATAGCTTGCTGCAGACAGTTGTTAGGACTGTGACTATCTCTTCTTCTCCTACCTGAATAAGTCCTGCTGGTATGTTGTCAATGCCGGCTGACTTTCCTTTCTTTAGTGACCTAACTGCAATTTCTACCTCCTCAGAAAGAATGGGGTTGTCATCAATTTCTTCTGCCTGAGAGCAATTTAGTACTGCTGGATCTCCTTGGGTCTTATGATTGTACAATTCTGAACAGTATTCTGTCTATCGCTTGAGGTTCTCTTGATCTTCTGTGAGGCATTTTCCTGATTTGTCGTGGATGGTAGTAGTTTTCACTTGTTTGTGGGTTGTGAGATCTTTTCACCAGTTGATATGCTATTTTGCTGTCATTTCTACTAAGACTGTCTTCAATTTTGCAGCATTGTCTTTCTATCCAGGATTAATATGCCTTTTTCATGCTTTTCCTGAACATGTTGTTTATCTCTCTGTATTTTCTAGCTTCTTCATGATCTCATTTCCCCTTTTTCAGTTCTCTTCTTTTGTCGCATAGTTCAAGGACATTTGTTGTGACCCAAGGTTTCTTTGTTCGACGCTATTTGCCAATGATCTCACTAGCTGTGCTAGTCACAGCTGTGTTGAATGTGGTTGTTACGGACTCTTGGTCGGTGTCTTGGCTGTCCAGGGTTATCAAAGGTGCAAATTTACCACCTATCATTGTTTGGAAAGCTTCTGCGGCTTTTGGATCTTTCAATTTTTCAAGGTCAAATCTGATTCTTGGTTGGTTAGGCTTTTTGATCATTTTCAGGTGGAGGCGAAACGTTGTCATTAATAAATCATGGTCACTTCCAATATATGCTCCTGGAAAACTTTGTGTTCTGGTGATATTCAGTCCTGTGCAGAATCGTTTTTTCGCCAAGATGTAGTCAATCTGGTTGTGATGTTGTCCATCTGGATTGTGCCAGGTCCATCTTCTAGATGCTTTGTGAGGGCCGAACGTGTTGGCTAGCACAAGATTATTGTAGGCAGCAAACTCCAAGAGCCTGAGTCCTCTTTCATTTGTTTCAGCATTGCAGAAGGGTCCACAGGTGCTTGGCAAGTTAGTCTGTGAATCAACTCCCACTCCTTGTACAAACAGAATGTTCTTTTTGGGTGAGTTGTCAATGACATCTTGCAGTTGGTTATAAAAATACTCCAGTTCGTTGTCATCTTAGTTAGATGTGGGTGCATAGGCCTGTATGATTGTGTTGTTGAAGGGAGTCGCCTTCAGGCGGATGATAATGAGCCTGCTTGAGGCTGGGCAGCAACCCATAATGCTATTCACAATGCCCTTGTGGACAAGAAATCCAACGCCATGATTGTGTTTGTGCTTATGCCCGTCACAACTTGCGCTAGAAAAAAATCCTTACTCTGACCTTATGGGATTGAATATAATGACAGGATTGCTAAGAAAGAAATGGGGATCCCTGTAATGAAAATACTGTCAAGCCAAAGTACACTCGTAAATATAGTTTAGTTGAGATGGTGCAAACAATCAGTGCTTGACATGGTTAATAGAGCCTAAGTGGAGATAGTGCGAACAATTAATTCTCGACATAGTTAACATATGGAAGAATTGCAAGAAATGAACAGTTGTTTTAAGTTAGCATTTGACAATGTCTGGAAAGCGGTCATGTGGACAAAACTTTTATCAACCGCAATATCCAGAAAGTGTTTTAAAGTCATATTTAATTTCTACCAAAATATTAAGTCGAGTGTTATGGTTATTGGTGAACATTCTGCATGAGTATTTTTGTGTGACATTGGCCTTCGTCAGGGAGGGAACGCGTTGCAATATGTTTTTTTTTTTTTTTTTTTTTTTTTT
>JAECUM010002250.1:0-97072 GCA_016617855.1 Megalonaias nervosa
TTTAAAGAAAAAGAATACATAAAAAATGTTGGGTTTTTTGTTTGTTTGTTTTTTTTTTTTTTAATACTATTTCATGAAAAGTTAAGGTTCGAATGCTATATAATGTCGGCCAATAGTTTTGGAACTTGAAAACTTTTCACTTTTAGTCTTTGTATGTATTAAGAGTTGCTGTTTACCATTCTTGTCCACTCAAATATCAACGAGTGACTTTCTTACATGAATTGTGCTATAAAATAGGCAAACTGTTAATAATTCGCATCAAAATCACTTGTATTAAAGTATATGGTGCACAACATACAAATCATAATACATTCGTTTTTTTGTGTGTGAGTATTTGGTACAAATGTATATTTTTATGCTATTCATTTTTTAGTGTGTTTGTCTTTCTAGTAACTGATATACCATGAAAACACCAGTCTGCCACAACCGATCAAAACAATACTACCATCTATCACAAACATGTACAAGCAAACATAGAAAATAACACAATCCACTAGTATATATTTAATGACTTATAATGAATATGCTATTGTTATAATTAGTATTATCAACATACTATTTTCTAACCCGGATAGACAGCATTGTTTACGAGGACTGTAAGCATGATACAGAAGAGTGTAAAAGCTTTGTACATTTTAAAGAATACAATTATTATTGTTGCCATGCTGGTCCAGAGCCAAGTGGACGTTGACAGTCACGTGGGTATTGTGCCATAATCATATTCTACAAGAAAAAAATTTCGCGAGCGAGAGAAACCCACATGCGGTTTTGTTTCTCACGAGTCTCTCCGCGGCAAGCCGCAGACTCGCATTTGTCATCCACGGGGATGCATTCGTGCTGCACTCGTGTTTGCAACACGGGTAAGTCATTGTGTAAAAAGGGCGTTAATCCAGATTGGTAAAAAAAAATGTCAAACCCTTCCTTTCACACTACTATGCCTGCGTTGTAAATAGATTGTAACAGAATGTATTGCGTGAAAATTGATTGGAATTGACAGAGGTACTTCAAATGCTCACTTCGAAGGCAAGGTGGCAATTGTCTTGTGAAAAGTAATTATAAACTTCTAGAGGGGCCCCAAGTGGCCTAGTGGTCTAAAGCGCTCACCGTTACGGACCACTGCCATCTCACCTCTGTCTGCGTGGGTTCGAGTCTTGGGCTCGACCAGTGTGGGTATGTGAGAAAGCTTGCCGGTAGCTTCTCGTGGATCGGTGGTTCGTTCCGGGTTTTCCCGGGTTCTTCCTCCACCATTAATACTAGCCACCACGTATAGTCTATCTTGTACTGAAAAAATGGCGTCAAGCCCCATAAAAACAACAACAACAATAAACTTATATAAATATCCATTTGCATCTTCTGTTACACATGGCAGTGTATCAATAAAGCTTTATTCGTGAAAATACCGGTGCTGGGGCAAAAGTAACATTGTCAGAAAAGGTGAAAAATCACAACAATTTTGACATTTTCTGTCACTTACCATCTCAGATATCTGTCTACTAAAAAGATGTGGTAGCTCATTGAAAGGGAAACTTTCTCCACATCAAAATAACGCACCAATTACTGAAAAGTGTCACTGTAAATGAGTACACCTTTAAAAAAATCGAGGGCTAGGTTTGAAACTAGAACTTAATGGTTGTGACACATACCCATTTTAGTATCAAGTTACACGAGGTATATCTGTAAAATAAAAATCTTTCCAGCCTGACAATATATAATCAAATTAGGCAATTGTTATTTATAATTGAGGCATGTCCAACATCAAGCGATGTTGAGATTTCGGGGCTTATTAAGGGTAGTAAATGGCAATAATAATAATAATAATAATAATAATAACATGGACACAGCACAGAGCCTAATCTTTAGAAACTCTAAGCACTTTGCAATATTAGATAACACATAAAAACATGTATAACGACAATATTGCAAAAACAAAGAGCATGAAATTGCAAAATAAACAGATGCTGACAATAAATAAGGAAGTAAACATTATTACGTCTTTAAGTCTGTGTTTGTAGTCGAAATAGGCGAGTTTTAAGAGCACCCTTGAGTGAGATCACAGTTTCCTTATATCTGAGATCTATCGGCACTTGTTTTCACGTATATGGACCCTGATACACAAAAGAACGTTGTGCGTATGACTTCTTTCTAACAGTGGAAACAATGAAATGTGAGTTTCGGAAGTTTCTAGATGGGGGTATACACATGGGTGAGGTGAGGTAGTTATATTGGACTGGAGCCAAGCATCACAATCTAGCATAGTGAACAGATTTTGGGTTTGCTTCTGGATCCATCGGGTAGCCAGTGAAGGTTACAGAACAGAGGGGAAGGTGCGTTCATGTCTTAGTACTCTAAGGATGATACGAGCAGCCGTGTTATGAACTTTTTTAAAATTTCTATAGTAGATGCTGAGACGAACCAGATAGAAGTCAATTACATTAGTCCAGTCTTGAAAGTACCAAGGAACACAAAAGTGTTTTAGTGTCATCAAACAATAGAAAATTGCGAATGGAATTGATGCGTCTCAGCTCCAGATATGCAGCTTTGCATATGTTCATTAGACGTTGGTGTAATGCGAGTGTACTGTCGAGAAGGTTTCGTACTGACTGTGTAAAGTTCAATGTTGGTGTTGCTGATACTTATTGTTTGAGGTAAAGGATGCGCGTGAGAAAGTCATTGAGAGTTAATCGGGATGGCTTCAGTTTTATCGTCATTCATCTGCATCTTGTTACATGTCATCCATGACGTCACATCGGAAATACACCTCTCTACACCTTGGAAGGTAACCACAAGTTAAGTTGGGCAGCTGGATTTGTATGTTTGTGTCGCATGTGTACAATTTGTGTGACATTAGATGTCTATCTTTGGAACTTGAGAGCGGCTGAGTGTGCAGAATGAAGAGAATGAGGCCAAGAAAAGAGTCTTGTGAATTTGGAGGTCAAATGAACAAAAAGCAATTGTTGGGGACCGAACTGGGGGGTCAAAAAAGAAAATTGGGAGTATCTGATTACCAATGAGGGTACATGGAATGAGTTTTTAGTACGATAGCCTTATATTCCCTCTCCGACTGAACCGCTTACCGATTCTCCTAGCCAAGTATCGGAGTTACTCCTCTACCTTTGGGAGCTGACGGTAAAGGTGTCCTCCTGGTTTGTTTTTTTTTGTTTTTATTTTGGTTTTTTTTTCCAATCGATTTTCACAATAGGATAAACATTTACACATTTTACAGGATTTAAACGTTCTAATTAGTTCATAAATCTTGCTGGACTTAATAATGCACTTTTTCCTCTGAAACTCTGATGTTCTGAGTATTACAATGCATAAGTATTATTTGTTTCTTTTCTGTTTGCAGATCTCATATCGACTGTTAATATGTTAAGTTTGACTGATCTTGATGGAGGCAACAGCTTGAACCTCTTCTGGATGCTCATCCTGATTTAAGTGAAAAGAGATTGATTTGACAGACATAGCTTCCGCAAGAGTTGTGCTTTTTGGTACGTAATTGCTAGAAGCAGAGCAGTGGAAGCACTTCCTATCATTTCGTTTGCACCTAATTCGGAACACTAGTATTCAAATGACACATGTTTTTGCCTGTTATTGGCTATTTAATTAAGATTATCCGTGATAATCACTCACACATTTATCAGTCGTCTTTTGTACCTCTCTTTTCTAGCTGCTAATGTGATGCCCTTGATGTAGGTTTCATCATAGAATTATTTTTAGTCAAGTCATCGGTCAGCGATAGTGCGCTGGCAGCGTGTACTATATGGATCATTCCAGCTAAGCAGACCGTCTTTATTTTGCAACATTGCAACAAACATGTTTCTTCTTAATTACTCGCAGCATAAAAATCCCAAGATTTAAAAAGTAAATACATTTATATCCTTTCTGTTATATGGTTTCAAGGATAAAGACAATAATTAAAAATATACAAGATACATGGTGTACATAACTTCTGTTTATTATCAGCATTACGAAACCCAATGCTTAAATTCTAGTTCAAAGAAGACCATGATATATATGCCAACACGCATCATCTGGGAGACGAAAAACTGAAGATTTAATTTGTAAATATATAAATGTTGCTTACTTTCAAACGTCTTAAGAGATAATTTAATGCTTTGCATTATTAAGATGATATATTGTTGTCTGCATAGAGCTGCAGATTAAAGATGGTCCACTCAAACCTGTTAGTAGAATTATATATGCTGAAATTATAGCTTAAAGAAGACCGAAATAATTAGCCAATTACTAGGGACAAGTGTCTCGGAGTGAAGTGTTAGTGAGTTTCCATGTTGTCATGGTTTACTTTTGGTGAATTCAGGTCAGAACTGCGTGTGTGTCCCTGGAGATCAGTAGTCCCTATTAAAATCTAATTGTGTAAATCGATTGTGTGACTCCAGGTGCAGTATTTACGATTGGAGACTGGTACATTACACAATAGAATAAACGAAAAGAGACTGTTCCGTCGTCGGCAGGCGCCGTTTATTTTTGCTATGGTGGTAAATATGGTATAGAATTACAGCTGAAATGTGGTCTAAAATCATGATTTGTCTGGCCTAAGATGGCGTAGTAAAAATAGTTCCCTGTATTCGGTGGTTGTGTTGTATAGTTTCACAGCGTGAAATATTGGCGGTACGTTACGGAAAGTTAATAAGAAACCATACAGTTGCGAGGTTGACTGTGTGCGTGTGTGCGTGTGTGTGTGTGTGTGTGATATATGGATTTTTATTCTGACACCAGGCAGATCAGTCCTAGCACTAAACTCTTAATGCTGATCGCCTAGCGAGGTAGCTGTAAGTACCATTTTTATAAGTCTTTAGTATGACTCGGCCGGAGTTCGAACCCGCGACCTCCCGCAACCGAGGCGGACGCGCCAACCACTAGGCCAACGGAGCGGTGAGAGGTTGACAGACAGTTGGGAAGTTGTGAGATTTGTAGTCATGTATTAATTAGAGTAAAATTATGTATAGTTTGGACGAGTCTGTATTTCCTTTACAACAGTAGGGGTATTTGGAATCGACTGGAAACATATGACTTCTAGCGGGATTTGCGCCAGGGTTTGACATCACTCGGTCAAGAAACCCCTTTGGTTGTTACAATATATATATATATGTGTGTGTGTGTGTGTGTGTGTGTGTGTGTGTGCCAAAAATGTATCATTTGGGATGCAATAACCGAAAATGTATTATGTCAAAGTTTGCATTAAATATGATCCGACTGATCCCGATACCAGTCAGAATGGTCAAAATGTTCCTGGTCACATTGTATGCATCTAGTGTTCCAGGGTTCCACACTCGATCATGGCATGCCTGTCCTAGGTCGTTTGTCATTTCACTTGGACTACCATGATGATTTTGTATATATACAGCACCTGGAAAATCTGACCCAAACATAGTAGATAGTCTCCATCAAAGCTGAGTCAGTTAGGGGTGTCTAGAAGATAAAACATTAAATAAAAGATTCAAATGAACTACTTGTGCCTCCAGGGACTGTGTTGTTTATCAAAACAATAGCTTGGTGCTGGTACCATTAGTCCAGTTTCGTAGAATCTAAAGTAGACCACTATAAGACAATGGCTGCTTTGCATTTTCTAAAACAGTGTGATTCCAGACACTCTATATCATATGACTGTATGCAGATGTTGGGGTTCTGTTGCTACAGTCAATGATGAATAATGGACAGCATTCACCCTTAAGACTGTACATGCATGCACATACATATGGTTTTGCATTGTATATAGGCGACACTTAAAGATTTAAGCTACACTATAATTGCAACTGGTTAACTAGTTTTAGAGGGTCAACTATTTTAAATGCAAACCATACACAACCCAGTTTGTAACATTGTAACACTTGTAACACCATCAGTAGAGCCAACGATGCACCTTGAGACTTTACATGTACAACAATTTCTTATTAATTAGATTTTTAGCAATTTTGTAGAGATTGTATTTGTCTAATTTTAATAACGGTAGCTATGTATCTTGGACGATAGACTCGCCTCATTTGAGAAGTTGTTATCAAACAAAGTCACAGTGGACTGCATTGGAAGGCCAACATATTTAATCTCAGCTATGTATTCATAGCAAATATGAAGCAATTAAACCTATAATTACGCACATACACACATACCAACACTTGTAGTACATGCTTTCGTATGCATGCAAAATATGACTAAAACAAGCAGAACAGATGTTGCACGAAGGGTCATACCATTCGCTCATCAACCTTCATGAAAGAGAGATATTCTAAGGCTTTAGAGGTGAACATTATTGGAAAATGCCAATAAAAATTGATGCCATAGGTCAGGCATGTGCAGCTCCTCCAGGGCGTGCGGTGGATAAGCGATTGTTAATGCCTCACCCTATGGTGTAAATAAGTGGAAAAACAATCAGGTTGCAGGTCAGATCCAGCGTATGGGCCATAGGTTGCACATGAATGGCATTCAAGTCAATGGACAGTTTCAAAAACTGAAGAAAAAAATGTGCATGTTCATATCATTCTAGAATATCTATCAACACTTATACTAATATATATATATATATATATATATATATATATATATATATATATATATATAAAAGACCAAATTGATCTTTCTATGCATACAAATTAATGTTGTATCTGTATAAACACTATATAAATCTCATTGTATATTCATGTATACATGGACGTTTTAGAGAAGTGAAGAGAGAAAACTAACATTTAAAGAAGTAAATTTTATTACAAACATTTCTAGTTGAAGACATGAACGATTTATTGACTCTTTAATCACATGTATTTATTTTGCAAATGTAACATACACATATAAATTAGACTTTCATTGCAAATAGTATGTCATACATATTTATCTGGAATGACAAGTATGATCATTTAAATAATAACTAGCCACAGTTTCATAATGATCACTAATTTCACTGGTATAGCAAGGATGATTACTAAATTGATTCCACCAGTAAACATTAACTGCCACAATTTAACTAGAATGGGATTGATGATTAGAGATTTCATCAGAAAAGTAATTTAACACAATATCATTGAAGTAATGACTCTGCAGACACCCCGACAACATTAGATATAATGATACCAAACCACAGAAGGCTGCATTAAATACCACAACAATGGTGCATACACCAAAAACTACAAGTAAACCTGTAGCGACAATTTAAATACAATTACCCAAAACATGTACAGTGCAAATTTCTGGCCTTTCGTCATTACCGTAAGACCATAGTTTCTCTAACCTTGAAATGCTTCTTAGATATATACTAAATATATGCATGCATATCCAAAATGAAGACTAGATATGGAAAGCATTAAATATATCTGCGTCCATCTTGACCCATCCACATCTTCTAAATCGCTGCCTACTCATCCCCTTGACTGCATCCAGGATCTGAAACTTGTATTAGTGGAAAAATACTCATTCTCCATAAACATTTATAACAACCCACTCTCAGCAAGTGTGAACAGCGTTCATAATTTACGCAATGATACATACTATTATAATATGTCTTTAAACTTGATATCTCTACCACCTCTAGGCTGCATCCAGGACCGAAAAACTTTATTGTCATATATGTATCATGGCAAATCATCATCTGAATATGCATAATCTGTCCAAGTTTATGTAAATAATTTAAAGGTACAGGTTAAAGCATAAACTTTTACATGAAAATGGGACACCCCTACTACCAACCCACCTCCAGCTGCATCCAGGATACACATAATATATTGTCCTATACTAAATATGATGCACCTTTATCAAAAATAAGATTACACTCTACAAATATGAAATCATGTAATTTCAGAAAAAAAACTAAAATGATGCCCCCAAAACTCATTTTTATACCATAATCCTGAACTATTTTAAATTTGTAATGTTGAAACATGGTAATTGCACAAGTACAAAGTAACCAAATTCAATCTGCTGCAAATAGCAAGCAGGAAATGCACATGATCATGTACAAGATTGATGGAATTAATCACTAGTCATGTACAAGACAAATAGCTGACATCCAGACTGATTGTCTTGTCTGTGTGCCAACCACAAACCCATCTTGCTTTCTCTCTCATCACAGAAACACAAACAGCAACAAAATTTGATAATACTAACACCATGATAATAATAACATGACCATACTAACATGAATAAGATTCTAAAACAATTATAAAATATATGCCACTGGGTAATGATGGTTGAACCATTCATATCCACATTCCAGTTTGTTTTGTTTTTTTTTTTAAATGGTGCTAACATTGTAAGTGAAGTTGGCTCATACAAAATGTGCCAGGGAATTACTGTATCCATTGCCCAACCCATCCTTAGGACAGAGTTATGATAGAGTCCAAATAACGTACATTCTGCATCAGTTTATATTAAGAAGAAATATTTCCCAAAGTCTTCTGATGTTTCGTCTTCAAAACAATTTGGGCAACTACAACCCCACCCACCCAAACGTCTCCCATCCTCCGCCTTCCTGAAACACTAGCGGCAAGTCGTCCCAGAGCAGTCTATTGTGTTATAGATCCATCTATATGAGCTGTGTTCATTTTGAAAAATGTGTTAGCAATAGCCATTAAAAAAATAAAACTGACCTTTCAACACATACACCCACCTCTATTCAAAGGCTGGAATCTTAATGAGAACTGAAAACTTACATTATACTGTCTGTCCAGTTACGTGATTCTTTAGGACCTAGAGGTAGAAAGTATAAACTAAAGCATGCATCTGTTTAGATCAATATTAATTTATCCACCAAATTGGTAAAGTTCCATTCAAAACTGGGCAAGGAGTGAGTATGACGGACACACAGACAGATATTAGCACTTACAATATACCTTACGATTTTAAAAAGAAAACCATAGGGACATCTTTAATTGTTCAGTGACTGCCACGATGATGATGTCTGTATTTGAACGTGCTAAGATTTGGATAATAGTATCATCCCATTGACATCGCAGATAATTTAAACAATACTATCTTAATCCATTAGTGGACTTCAATACATGAGAATTTCAAGCAATCTGATGGCATTATTTCAAATTCTGTAACATTAACTTACATTGCATTATGCAGATTGCAGAGCAGGATAAAAATCAAGTTCATATAAGTGCATATTTTTATGTTACAGTGGTGAGAAAAAAAAGCAACAAAGTATTTACTAGCAGTAGGATATAATCATACACTAATATCAATGTTAGTGCAGATTACTATGTAATAACATAGAAAAATATAATGGATAACAGCAAAGCTTGACTGTTACAGAAGAGGTGTGAAGAACATACATGAAGGCGATCAAGACCACAACATGAAAAGGATATTTTTCATGCGGACATTTGCCAATGATGAGGCATTTACATTTTGAAGTCTACAAAGTAGGTTGACAAATGAACATGCTTCACAATTATGTTCAATATCGCAGAGACATTGCATGTATGTCACTGTGACATAGCGCAGTGATGGTGTTGCAGTACTTACACCATTTTTCGCTACTCTACAGAGCATCATAAAGTTCCAATCTTTCCAAGGAGAATCTCCCGTGACTGAAGCATCAATATCATTGCTACAAGTCTTGCATGCACATCACCTTAAATGCTTTTATTCAACCGTAAAGTGTCACGTTTCCATTCTGAATTGTAAACACAGCTTATATTTGGGTCAAATCAAACTGAATTAGTATTCTAGTTGCAAATGTAAATAGTGCGCCACTATAGCAAAGGAATGGTACACTTACAACAACAGATTGTTTGTGTCATTTGAACACCCAATGTTACCTCATTTTATGTATTTATTATTCTTTTAATAATATCTACAGAAAGGGGCCCCGAGTGGCCTAGTGGTCTAAAGCGCTCTCCGTTACGGATCACTGCCATCTCACCTCCGTCTGCGTGGGTTCGAGTCTCGGATTCGGCCAATGTGGATATGTGAGAAAGCGTGCCAGTAGCTTATCGTGGGTCGGTGGTTCTTTCCGGGGTTTTCCCGGATTCTTCCTGCACCATTAATACTGGCCGCCATGTATAGCCTATCGTGTGCTGGAAAATGGCGTTAAACTCCCACAACAACAGCAACAATATCTACAGAAAAAGATTCTTATTTATGAAGAGTTATTTTTTTATTCAGTTTTGACATCTATTCCCGCGTATAGACTAATTAAGGCCTCTGGCAAAATTTAAGGATTTATTTTCACATAAATTCAAAACCTATTGAATAAAACCGCAGTTAAAAACAAAATTGCATTGTTTTTAAGGCAAGTAAAGAATATCAAGGATTTCTCAAGGTTCTCTCCATGAGCCATTCATAATCAGTTTCTAAAACTGCGAACTTGAGCAGACATTAATCAAAATCATTGATGCATTAAGTAGAGGCCACAATAATCTACATTCATTGTCATGGTGCAGTGATGTCCAAGGTGCATTTATTCAACATTTTCATAACTCCACCATAGTCAGAAACTTAGAAACGCACATGTCCAAGAATAGTTAATAGAACATCAAATGCAGATCATTGATCTTGTGAGGTGATATAAATAGAATGCAACCGCTCTGGTGGCCTAGTGGTTAGAGCGTCCCCATCGGATGCGGGAGGTCGTGGGTTCGATCCCCGGCCGAGTCATACCGAAGACTACACAAATGATACTAACAGTTACTTCGCTTGGCGCTCAGCATTAAGAGGTTATTGTTAGGACTGGTCGGCCTGGTGTCAGGTTAATGTGACTGGGTGGGACAATGCTACAGGTTTGCAGCATGATGCCCCAGTGCTAGACATTACTATAAACTGCCAACTGCAGACATCGTAGTGATAAGACTGAAAAATTGTTAAAGCTACTTTAAAAATGCAAATCTCTATCTCACACACACATTAATATAATGCATATATACCTGCAATACAAAGAATCATGATGTCACCATAAGTGCCCAAGAAATGAACTGGCCACAATGAACGTCAATAAAGCATAAACATGGCGACATATGTTAGTAACAGTGGTGTAATACTCACAGCTATGCATCCTCAAAGTCAAGTTTCATAACTCGACCACTATAATTTTCTGAGAAACTATATACCCTCTAGATTTTAACCCACGCAAAGGATGATGTGGTCAACGGCATGATCTCTGTCAAATGGTATATGTGAAGCAGTTGAGCAAATAACATTCACTTAACTCAACCATGCGTTAGGATTGATGGCGAAGATGTGCCTGCAAGATACATGGATATGTTATTACATGACATTCCTGGAATCAGGCATATATATTTTCAGAATCTGAATACTAATGTACATAGAAAGAAAGTGACGTAGAAACAAATAAAAACCGCATAACCAAACAAACATTCCTATAATGTTCACCTAAAACAACACAACGTTTAACTAGGATAAGCAAAGTCTTAAAGGATATGCCCGGCCTATAAAGCACAGATACATTGGAAGTAATATACATTTCTTGTTTTTGATGATGACACAAGAAAGTACTAGGTGGCAGAATATATCCAGTTGAACATTCATGCCAGGTTTTGATTGAAAATGGCTCAACTATTCTGAAGAAAAGGTTGAAATGGGGTTCACCATATGGTTGATGCAAAGCTAGGAGAAATACTCTAGACTGTTTTGATAAAGCATGTCCTAAGAAATATTCCCACCTAGTTTGATAACAATCGTACTGTGAAGGACATAAATAAGCCAGCTCTGTGTTTTCAGTTCGTAACATATACACATATCAGAAATATCTACAGAAACGCCATTTATCTTCTTTTTAATTTTCACCCGTTTTATACGAAAATCAGCATCCTTCTTCCTTACCATAGGCTTAGTAAAGTATATCCTAAGAAACATTCCCGGCATGTTTGATCCGCATTGGCCCCGTCATTTTGATGAACTCAATATGAAATGTGGACAGATGGACTATGTTGTTGTTATTATTGTTTTTGATGTGGGCTGAATGCTATTTTTCAGTACTTGATAGTCTATACTTGGCAGACAGTATATTTGGTGTAGGTAGAACCTGGGAAAACCTCACGAAGAACTACCGATGCACGGGAAGCTAACGAGCTTTCACACATACCCATAGTGGCTGAACTCGAGACATGAACCCACAGGGGTAGAGGTGAGATGATATTGACCTGTAAAGGAATGAGCTTAAGATCAGTCTGTCATCCATGGACCCCAAAAGATGGACAATAACTGCATGACAGACACACCATCATACCGTAAACTCGTAAGATGTGTTCCAGCAAAGCAATTAGCAAGGTACGGCTATTTACCATCTCCTATGAACTGCATCCTTGATGCATGAAACCAAATGCAATCAGGCACATCAAAAGTTGATGCTATGTACAAAGATCAGGACTATAACGTAGTGGTTCAGGAAACCACAGGCTTCATAAAACAATCTCCAAGAATAAGAGCTTAGACCTTAGATTGACAGCTTGATTCAATACTATAATACTAAATACAGTATACAACATATTGTCAATTAATAATATTTAAGATTACAAGGTTTCCCAGCAATGGCTCAGAGGGTCGGAAAGTAAATGGCTTGACAGAAAATAAATTGGCAATGCAGTAACATTACTTTATACTGTTGTTAATGGTTGTAACAACCCCAATCAGAAATCTGAAATTCAACAAACTGTAAGCCAAGAATAGAAACGGCATGCTGGACACAAGGGATATTAACAAAATACATGTGTAATACTAGACCCTTAGCATGACGAATGTCACATCACCATTCATTTGGTATACAACTCGTATTAATTGATGATACACACTTGTGCCATGTTTCCCAATAATATTTCATTGGATCATAAATTACAGGCTGGGCAGCGAAACGTTTAATGAATGTAAACTTGTACTGAAGAGTTCAGTTTAGCATACACTTGTCATATATCGCGTGTTGGCCTGGTACCTATACACTTAGGCTACTTGCGAAGTTTTCATGAAACCTATCTACAGAAACTGAAGAAAGATCACTTTCAAAACGTTTACTCTGAACCGTCTCCATCTGAAACTGAACTATGATCTTTTGAGCCAACACATACATAATTTGTTTTTGTTCCTTTTAGAACTTGTGTGCAAATGTCTTGACTTTGTGATCCCCAAATTCGTAGGGATATTCATAGTCCCTGGTTAAGCTGTAATTAAAGCCTACCCATGATGACAGAAGACACATCTAATTCCAATAAAAGGAATTCAACCACTTAATGTTGATTTCCATAACTGATCTTTCAGCCAGTCCAGAACTTGATCTACGCCGCCATACACCATAACATGGGATGTTCTACGCCACCACACACACACACATAAACACACACACAGACATACCATAAGAATAAAAAAGAAACTCAAAATCATGACATGAGGATATTATTACAACGCAAAGCCAGCCTTCCGAGGCTAAAATGTTTCAGCTTAAGACTAAAAGTATCTGTCCAATTAGGTGGCTGTTAGAGTGATCTCTTGATGAAGGAATTGGAGCAATGACCCGTGAATTCTTTAGTTACTGCTGGAGCGGAATGAACGATCTCTATATGGATATAGCTGCGGAATGACTAGAGGTGGTGTATCTGCATTATAATCAGATAAGTGTTATTGAAGAAACATGGGGAAACCATCTCCAATACCCTAAGCTCTTGAGACAAGTTCTAGATAACCCGATGGGATAATAGACTCCAGATGTCATGAAGCGGCTGCGAAAAAGAAAACTTGTCCTTTCCCTCAAATACAGCGGAAGTCATGAAGCCGCGTTCTTATGAAGTTGTCGAATGATCAGGGAAGTTAACCTTTTGCGCCATGGCTATAGGTCTCACCGGATGGAGTCGAGCCATAGGCTAAAAGGTATCCTAAATACATGCTGACATGGATAGTAGAGAACAGTTTCGCTCAAATGCAATGTTCGTGGTGATTGTCCTAACTTCGTGAGCCGAAATGTGAAACAAATTAATTTGGTGTGAGGTCATTTTCCGATATGCAGAATGAATAACCCAGTTTATCCGGGATGAACGTGTTGGTGCTGATTTGATGCCCTTAATGTCAATGAGGGGTAAGAATAGATGCAATCTCCCTCGACGGAACGGCTCAGTCCTTCTTAAGTACAACTTTAGAGCTCGCACTGGGCCATGTAAAAGACTTTGCAATGAAGTGTCCAGAGAATACCGAAATTCATTAAAAAAATTCTGATTCCGTATGAACGGATTCTGTTCTTGGCAATGAAAACTGGGGCCTTGACGAACGATGCTGACGCGTCATCCTGTCGGAATTGCCTGTCGTTTGGGCACACTGATAGAGCATATATTTTGCTACTTTTTCCTGCCGTTCGCTATTGCAATGATGAAGCAGGTCTTATATGAGAGGTGAAGAAACGATGCTCTGGAGAGCGGCTCGGATGGTGGGTTTTCTTATTTTGGACCAGGTTAGTATCCATGATAGATTCCACTTTGGCAAGGATGCAACGTCTCCGTGTGTTTGATAAATTGTACTGATGATCGGATATGTCATTGTTTTCGAGATTCTCTTTTCCAAGATGACGTAGGGTGCCAGTAATCGTGGTACAGCAGCTTTAATTTGTGATTGGTGATAACTGTTTCTGGTCAAACAACCGTAGCAAGAAGTTAGCTGTTGAGGTATTGATGCTTGCATTGGTATTAAGAGAACCATCTCGTTTGATAGAGTTCTCTACCACTGGTTGGGAGAACTGTTTGTTCCTGAAGGCCTGTCCAATAAGATCCAGAAGTGTAGTTGAGCAATTCGAGGTTTGGATGAAACACTTGCCATCTTGGTGGCTGAGCAAATCAGGGACTATCTCGATTTTCGTGGATATTCAGTCGCGCAGTTGATGACATAATTGGCCCTACCATTTTCTCATTTGACTAGAGTAATCAAGATGAGGTGACACTCCGATTCTCTTGCTTTCTGTATCACCTTCAGAGCCAGAGGTGTTGGAGGGTTAGCGGGTACATCCAGACCTTTCCAATTTATATAAAGTAAAAGATACTAATAAACGTTACCCATAGGAAAGGACAATTGATTGCATATACAAGTAAAATCACCGAAGTGTCGCATATATTAACTATGAAGTGGACGCTATAACTAGACCGTAAACTTGCCTATACGTATCCGACGGTTGTGCAAACAATACAGTAATATGACTATGTTTTCAATAATAAGCACCTCATATGCTCATACATATTCGATGAAGCATCACGATTGATACTTAAGAAGTGAACTCTACAATATCGATTGCAAGACCATATTACCTGTAGGAAAGGCAACATAAACAGCGTATTCAGCTAGAAATCAGTAGAGCGTCACGTATATAACTACTAATTGGACGCTAATACTAAATGTATATATCCTACTGCAGTGGAAGTTATACAGTAATATTATACTAGTTTTCTATATCACAAACCAAACTTGCACCTATTAGATGCATATATAGCAATGTGACAGGAGACGACCCCTGCTGGTACGTATTAAAGGTGCCAAAGTGTGCGAGGACGGCAAAATGATAATATTGAAAAGTCAGAAGCTTAGTCGACGAAGCAACAAAGAACAGAAATATTGGAACTTGATAGTACTATACATCATTTCGAAGAGAACACTCCTCTACCTTGCTTTAAGGAAGAGAACTTTCAAATTGTTTGTATATAGATTGCTAGTTCTTTCTGTTTGGAACGGGCGTGCTGCTTGGCACGAGTCGAGGTAGTAGCTGAAGAGTTCTAGGGGATTTGGCTCCCTGTTTCAAGGGGATATCACTCTCTAACGGCAACCTAGGTGGACAGGTGAATTTGGCTTTCAGCTAGAAAGGTTTTAGCTCAGAAAGGCTGGATTTAATAGTATTTCTCCTAAGATTTTGTGATCGAGTAACGTATTTGAAGAAGACAGACTATTTAGTATCAAGTTAACGGAGCACGATCGCGAGCCCAAAACAGAATTCTGCCACAGACCAGGGATCTTGCACTGCACCAATTTTGAGACTGGTATGCTGACCACTAAATCATAATTAGACACAGCAAAAGTAATACTAGGTGTTATAGACAGCAGAGATCATACATTTTCTACTGGAAATGTTAGCTTGAGTAAATGTTGCTTTAACACTAGTTGGTTTGTTGCGTTAATGCCATTTGTCAGTAGATGATATGCTATACATGGTGGTCAGAATTTTTGGTTGAGGGAGAACCATGGAAAACCCTGGGAAGAGAAGCGTCGCATGGAAGTCTAACAGTAAACGTTCTGACATACCCACGAATGTTCGGAATGAATTCCTATCTTAAATGTGATGATGTACCAATAGCCAGTAATGTGTCAGTGCTCTTGCAGTCTTGATGTATCACAATGGTGTAATCTCTGATGTATTTAAATGAGTTCACAATAATCCCAGAATATGTCACCTGTTTGTCGCTAATAAATCCCCATAACCCTTTTACTGTTGCTTATATTTAAATAGATTCCTGTTAGAAATAGGCTATATCCGCGCCATTTATTTTATTTACCTCGACGTTTGACCCTTTGAACCCCAAATGTATCGGCTTCTACCTTTACCCGATGATAAAGCAGTCAACAAAATTTGGTTAGGGCATGTGGTCTAGAAATAAAATTATCATGCATAAATCATATTTGTCATATTGGATTTGTGACCTTAACCTTTGATACTCTAACACCGAAATTGACAAGTTTCTTCCTAGTCTCAAGGGCCCGACATCCAAAAAGTGTGGTTAAAGTATTAGGTCTAGAATTTATCATATTTCGCTTAAGTCATTTCTTGTCTTTGAATAAATATGTCGAGGACATTTTATTAATTTCACTGCAAAACTTATCTTACATGTGAATGTAACCCACAATGTTTAGACAAAGCCATACTTTTTTGGTAAAGAACTTTCCTTGTTATGTTGAAATCTTTTTCTTCTCCTAATAACTGTCATATTGACTTTTGACCCTTTGACTTAATGGGTTTCGTATTTTTCTCAAGTGCAAGTCAAAGACAAAGTTTGGATAAGCCATGTGATTTTCATCTCAAGTTAATATGGGAAAATCATCTGCCTTATTTCAGTCCCTCCAAGTTTAGACCAAGAGGTTTGGATTCCAATATAACCTATATTAAGTTTCTTGCTTTGCTAAATTGGCAACCACCTCCAACGTTTGTTACAGGTAAATGTAGCAGGACAGAAATTAAATTTAATGTACATAAATTAAAGGCGACAAATAGAAAGAGGAAGGAGCATATAAACCTCATAACATGTCATGCTTTACCTATTGGCTTGCATATAAAAATGATGCACAGTGAAACCTTACGCAGTCAGTACCGTCCTTGCCCAATGACAAGCATCCACAGCGAAGCCTTATTCAGTCTGTTCAAGCGTATCCATTAAGTGCAATTCAGGTTGTCTTTGAAACAGATCATATAGACCAAAATGGTGATTGCAAAGTTCGACATTTGAATTATTCAAGAAAACTGATTGATTGTATATCATACCTTTGGAGAACTTGCCCAGTATTAAAAGGATAGATCAGCTCTAGCTGACAGAATATATCAAGATACATTTAATGCATATGCCACTGACATCTTTTTCATGTCAATATCAGCATTTATGAATACAATTTGTGTTGATGGGATAGTTTTGTTTTATATAGTTCAATATAGTCAAAAGTACCGTTTTCGGTGTTGTACAGCATCTTCCCCTTAATTCTAACTTTTTTTATCTTGATAGGGTATTAGTAGGTATCCCTGTTGATGGCTGCCTCGCGTCACATATGATTCAGGAAACGTCACTCGTGCTCAGGGTTCATGTCAAGATTTGCATAAGTATGCATAAATAGCCGAAATTCTGTAACTGTGTTTTGTTGGTTTTATTTTTACCTGATCCTGTAAGCAAACAGTATTAACCGAATATCACGCTGAGCAGTGACTATTTGAAGATTTTATTTAGAATAGAATGAAATTCTCCTTGATTGCATGCACTTATCTTGGTTTAACTAATACTTGAACTGGTTCTGACATGTCTTCAGGAAGTAAAATTGGAACAAACTTCTTTCCCTATTCATGGAATACATACTTCATACATAATGGAAACAATACTGAATATAGCATTCAAATTGGTGTTTGATGATTTTTATAGTCGATATGACTATGCTAAGTAAAGCAACTTTTTACAGGCAGCATCCTGGTACAGAGGGTGTTCAAATTTATTCGAAAGCATGGCCCAAAAAATATAACATAAATTCTTCTGTACCAAACATAGAACTATTAAGTTCTTTGATTTGCATATATTTTTAAACCTTTTTTATCATAGTCTGAATGATTCATTATTTAGCTAAACAAATACCATAAAGCTTAGATGATTCATTATGTGACGTACTCAATGATTTTATCTTGGAGTGAAAGTGACATATTTTACAATGGTTTGATTGCAGTCCTGCAGATTCTGACTTTGGTTCTTATTGCGGTCTATGAATATGAAACACTGAGATACCCCACAAAGCGATATACCTGCATGTGACAGTTATATTTAATTCAGAACGTTAATGCAACAGACCCGTTTTTATCACATGTTTGTTGTCATGTGTCCTATTTGAGACGACCTTAACACTGGAATGACTTCCAACTTTTCAGTTACGAAACATAGTTGTGTTTAAGACCAAGAGGATTCAAACAACGAGAACCAAGAAACAGAAAAGATTATTGACATAGAGATGGAAGCTTTGTCAAATACAGGTAATTAAGGGGTCATTATTATTTATCTCTTTAAAGCTAAATGTTGGGAGACGTCGTATATATGCATCAAGTTTGCAAAATATAGACAATGCTCTTGACAATACACTTTTAAAAGTTCTGAAAGTCTTCAAATAAGTTCTGTAAATTCTTTCAAGGCCTAAAGATAATTATTATTTGTAAACGAATTCCACAGCACATACATATCTGGTGTTTGCTATTAATGCATGTTGATAATTTCTCAGTAGTCATCTACTTATAGATTATGAACCCACTTCATTTTGTATGGTTAAAGCAAGAGCAGGAAGACTCCTTTAGACTAAAAAAGGATGAATGAAAAACGGTGACCAATTTGACACCAAACTTGCTACTAAATGTTTGCATTTTTATTGCATGAATTATGTATCAGATTTTGATAAGAAAGTTATTGTTTGCACTTTATCATGTCAATAAATATGTGACATACTCACTCAATGATTTTATCTTGGGATGACGTGGACAAGTTTTACAAAGATTTGATAGCGGGCTTGTCATGCAGGTCCTGCCTTTGATTCTTATGGAGGTTTGTGAATATTTAACATTTGAATATGCAACAAACCGATATACCTGTCTGCGACATTTTATCTTG
The DNA here is from genome assembly GCA_016617855.1 of Megalonaias nervosa. Classification (NCBI taxonomy): domain Eukaryota; kingdom Metazoa; phylum Mollusca; class Bivalvia; order Unionida; family Unionidae; genus Megalonaias; species Megalonaias nervosa. The sequence goes on from JAECUM010002250.1 coordinate 19,326, forward strand.
ATGTTTGGAATTTTGTTTTCCATATTTTGACCTGTGCTAATTCAACCCTGCATATAATGTGAGCTTGTACTCCCTCGTATGCGGTGTTATGTAAAACGATTACTGCGGATTATACATGTTCATATCCATAGTGGTTCTTAGATTGTTTTAACCGAATATAGAGCAATATATTATCAGCACTGGTTCATAATTCAGACCGTTATGTAACAGATCCGTTTCTATCACACGTTTTTGACTAAAACGGACAAATGGGAAACATACTAATTTGACACCAAACTTTCTAGGAAATGTTTCATTTGTATTGCATGTGTTATGTATCAGTGTTTGAGAAGAGAGTTACTTTTGCACATTATCATGCCAATAATATGCGACACGACGCTTGAAATTGAACTAGCTAAAAATGAATCGATACAGTATATTTTCACCTACTCAGCTTCTTTGTAATTCACCTAGAACTGAACATAATTATATACACTGTAGTAAATCCTGTCATCAGTTTGAATCTAATGCCAAGTTTATGTCATGTTTATATGAATATAACTTACAAATGCTGAACTTTTAGGGACAAATAAGTGGACAGTTCATCTTGAAACATACATTTGCTCAGGTCCATATATGTTCAAATTTGTAACGTCTCTTGGATTCTTATAATAGTTTATAGAGCAATATGCTATCTCAATTACTTTTTAATTCAGAGCAAAATGAAAGAGACTAATGCTTTACTAACAGCTTTTTTTAAAAAAAAAAAAAATTCCTCTTTCAGAAGCAATTCACATTGGAATGACTTCCAACTTTTCAGAGATGGAAAATAGATGTGATCAAAAGACCACAGACGGTGTGGGTCAAGACACTGAGGAGGATATTAGCAGAGAGAAGTTTAATTTTTCAAAAACAGGTGTGATCATTAGTTTGCATTGGAGCTTTCAAAGCTAAATGTTGACACATTTGAGATAAAGAACAACATCTAACTCTTACATTCTTGCACTTTGTATAGTCTAGCATTCCAGTGTTCTTCTCATTAATTTGGATTCCATGGACGAAGCTGATAGTCTCACAAAATCATTAAAAACGTGCGTTGTTAATCACTAAAAGAGTGAAACGAAATCAATGACACATAAATGTAAATATATTTATATATTCTTTATTTCGCTCTTTTATATCATATTTTCATGCTATGGCTCATTGCAGTCTTTGAATGTTTTAATAATATATTTCTCGTTTCACTTTCCAATTTTTGCTTATAACCACATTTGAAATCAAAGCCTTTAAGGTAGTCTTGCTCTGAGAATGTTGTATAAAGTATTAAAGGCTGCAAGAAAAGATACATGAATCCTATCTAAGCCAATTATCAATGATCAGTTCTTCAAGAGTTAAGACTGTGACATGTTTTAAATAACAATGAAAGAGTTACTAATATATTTTGTTTCATTAAGAACTATCTTATGATTTAATTCCTTCCACGTTAGAGAGCTAGAATATTATTGAAACATGTTGCATTTCAATTAATTTGTTATAGACAAATTTATCAATCTATGCTTATTGTGGTAGAAATACTTCCAATCTAAATGAAAGACTAATCCAAAACTGTGTCTTTGTATGTTTGCAAAACGGATAAAATGTAAAACAAAAACACAGGGAAAAAGCCACCTAGATGCAATTTTCATTCATTAATGTTTACTCATCACGTGCATTTTGCCGAAGGCACAAATCACAACACTGCAATCATAAATCCTGCTATGATAACCTGGAACAAAATGCATGTTATAAACTGCAAATGTTTTTGCAATCTTCTACCCAATCTTATCCAAAATTGTATGCAATGTTTTATAACATTGTATGCAGTGTTATAAAAAAATCTGTATGCACTCTTATACAAAATGATATGCAATCTTTTTCAAAAAGTTATGCAAGCTTATACAAAACTTTCTACAATCGTATACAAAACTTATGATATACTGTATAAAAGACGTTATGAAATTTTGTAAAAAGCTTTATGAAATCTTTCATAAATCTCTATAAATCGCATACAAAACCTAATGCAATCTTAGTCAGAACGTTATACAACCTTATAAAAAAGCGTATGAAATTTTATACAAAAGTTTATGCAATCTTATACAAAACTTTCTATAATCTTACACAAAACGTTCTACAATCTTTTACCGAACTGTATGAAATCTTCTACAAAAATTAATGAACTTTTGTTAAAAGCTTGACGCAATCGTGTCAAGTCCTATACAACTATACAGCCTTGTAGCTGTGTCTTGTTTGAGTTCGCGATTTAGAAAAGGAAAAGGGTAATATTTAGACTTAACGCAGCCACTAACATCAATCACGTCTATGTCCATTTGAGTTTACCAATATAGTAATATACGTATTATTAATATCATGCTTTGATTTTATTTTTCCAGTGGTTTCTCAGAATGATGCCAAAGAGATACCAAGGTATAGATATTGTGATACTAATTGCTGCAACAACAGTTATAATCAACACACATATAAATGAGTTCAAAATGAGTTTAGTACAGTCACTACAAATAGTGAATTCGTTTGGTAGAGAATCTCAATCAAGGTCTAATTAGAAAGCAAATAAATAAAAAAAAAATATTTTCTATTAGCCGTAGAAGAGCAAAGTGGATCACCAATGCTCTACTTATGTAGTGGGAACTTAAGAAAAATTGAGTTCAATGCACTCAGTGATATAAAAATAGATGCCTAAAACCATGCTTGATAATGAACAGTTTCCAGTTCTGTTGGCTATGATTCATAATTTTCGAATGTTTCATGTGCATATATTTATTCCAGAAAATATAATTTACACAAATGAGTTATTTTGCATATTGCCAGTTAAATAAAAAACCAAGCTTTCATATCTATTTGATTCAAATTGCAAACATTAAGATTTGCAAATAAGTGGACGTCAAGAATGATTGGTCGTTGTGCTCAGTAACTTGTTATTCAAATTACAACGTAAAGTACCATTTGGCACATGAAGTTTATATAAATGTGCATAACATTGTTAATGAACTATCTTCATAGTCAAAGTAACTTTCTAAAATACTGTTATTGTTATTTTTCAGGGCCATTGGCATGATTGTTCAAGATGCAGTAAGATTATTAATTCCTCCTTCAAAACTGTTTTGAATAAGCGATTTTATTTTTAGCCAGTCAATATTAGGCGTTCCGTCTTTAATTTCACTCGTCTAGTATATCTTCAAGTGCTATCATTAGAAGAATTCATGTACATTTACTTTTAACCTCATGAAGGGTGGATCTCAGTCAGAGTGCATACACTGCATGTCCACAAACAGTAGAACATAGTTTTGTATAGAGTCAACTTCCATCCAATGAGACAGTAGTTGTTAGATGTGAAATCATTTAAGGAACTTTATGATGATGTAGCACCAGAGCAAATCTTTGATCGTTTGATGCAGTTCAGTTAATATGACAATTCTGATAAAATATGTTGCCTTCTTGTTAAGTTTATGTACTTTTTACATCATTGTAACACCTTGTTGGTTTTGCTTTTTCTGTTACCTGGTTTAAGACCTTTGCGTTGTAACCCTTGCACAATAACTTGCTAATAAAGCAAACATACGTTATCAAGAACCCGATCACTCAAGCCTTTACAAAATTGAATACAGATCAGACGGATATACCTGAATGTCTTTTTCAACACCACATATAGGGTGATTAAAGCAGGAGAACCATTCCACTGATGGTCTAAAGACCAAATAAACAAACATAAATCCTCTCTATCCATACTCGACACATTAAATTAATAAAATATATTAGTTGCATGTAGTTGTTGTTAATGTTGACCGTTCTACAGATTGTTCCCTGAAGGCACCAATATAAAGTAGTTGGCTGAATTTTCAGTTTGCCTTAATTTTGTTATTTTTACCATGTCTTTCGTCAATGTTGGTGCACCGTTATTATATATTTTATATACTGAGATCCATCTTCTTGGATACTTGCATGAGCTTGGCAATCATCTTCACGGACAATTTAATCAGCATGTTATATAGTGACAACCATCTTCATGCTCAGTTTCATCAGCTTTAATATAATGACAACATCTTATTTTGTGGATAGATTCATAGTTTCATCAAATGTCTTATTTGTGTTGACAGTTTCATTTGCGTGTTATATATTGACAACCATCTTATATTCATTTGCAACTTTATTAGTTTGTTACATACAAATGATCACCTTGCTTAGCGGGGAGTTTCAACAGTTCGGTACATAGTGAGAACCATCTTACTTTCATGGACAGTTTCACCAGCATGCTATACAGTGGCAACCATTTTAAGTCATGGACACTTTCATCAGTTTGTTATATACCGAAAACCATCTTCATTGACAGTTTCATCATCATGGTACATACTGACAACTGTATAGAACCAAAGCTCACTACCTATTAAATTATTTTCTAATAAAGTGCATTTGCATTGATCATTATGCATGGAAATAATACAAAATCTCCGTTCCTATTTATATTCCCCTCATGTTGAAATGCCTATATATCCGTTTCAAAAACGAATAATATTAACTGTTACTAACAGTTTAAAAAGTTGATTTTTCTATGCAAGAAATATTATTTGAATAGGATTATATCAGATATGAATGATTTGTTAAAACAATCATCATCTGGGGAAATATTGCTGATGCCCAGTTTGTATGTAATAGTTATGTAAATTGTCTTACTTGTTTCTTTATACTTTGAACAACGAAATAATCAATTGTTTCCATTTATTCCAGCTCTAAGGTTATGCTCATGTATTGCATAGTTTTTGACATCACTGTGATAAAAGTATTCATGTTCAGTTGTACTTCAGCATGCAATTCATTGCGAAATGTATGCTTTTCCTGTTGTTTGAAATCGGGCACCATGGTTACTACTGTGTATATAGGCCATTAGGCTTCCAAATAGATATCGTTTGCATAAATAGTTTCTTCCATATTTGATAGTGTTCGTGAAAACAGTGCCGTTGTATTTTCAGAATGTGTTTCTATAACCTAAACATAGGGCTGAGATAACCGTTCTGGCAATTGTGGTTAAGCTGTGATGGTCTAAAGACCAAACAAACAAACTGAAGTATCTCTATTTGTTCTCCACAGTTACAATTTCTTCCAGCGTAACAGTACAGTGTGATGACCCTTACAGCATCTTCACACTCCACAATCAGCCCACCACTGGCTCAGACCAGTGTTTAATTGGTCATTTTTCCAATATAAACTGTGTCGTTGATACATGCTACTATGTCTTGGCACAACGTCCCATTTCTGTCTACGCCTCTAGCGATTTCAAAAACAAACAAATCAAGGATTTAAATATGAAGAAGATTTAGTCATTTCATTCATCAATGTATACTTTCTAACCTGATTATCATCATAGGGTCCCAAACACTATCAGCTGGTTACCGTTTCCAATCAAATCTGAATGTCCTTAGTGACACGGTCGCAATGTTTGCATGGGAGAGTCTATGTTTTCAATCAAGAGATTTGATGTACTTCACTGTCACTAATTCAGGCGTTATGTCATTGAACACATGCATGCATCAGTTCCTCCCTTTTATTTGTTCAACTGTTTTAGAAATACTTAAACTTGACACTGCAAACATTGGACGAAGATGACACAATGTTTATTGAAATGGACTACTATAGAAGCAGAAGAGGAGAATATCAATCTGCCTGCTTATTTACATTTAAAGCTTCTGTTTGGCTTGAAATGCCAAAATGTTGACAGTGTTAGAGAGCCCCTGGCGACAAACTGGTCAGAATGTATACATTGATGAATAAAATGACAAAGGTCTGTGCATGATTCTTTTCCTTTTTTAAAATCGGTAGGGGATATAAACAAAATGCATGGTGCATGAATAATATAGGCATCACCTTCATTGTAAACATTATCTTAAGTTATTCACTCGTTTATTATCCCCTTCATATCAGTCAAAGGTTTCTACAAAGGTATTTGACTTACGACACTGTCACTGTAGCTAGCTGAGCATTTAGACTTATTTTAACCTACTATTTTCAAACTACCACACTTTATTTGGTCATTTCATCGTGCTTTGATTATCAATGCTCTTCGATCATTCTGCACATCTGCAGATTTTATAGTTTGCAATTTTGAACACTACCAATTGTGTGAAAAACATATATAAGCCTGGTAGCAAAACCAGTACTTTTGTTTATTTTCTGCTAATATAATCTAAATAAAAATGTTTGTGGTGAAAGCATCATTCGTTGGCACAACTGTACACTGTAGCGATGTAGTAAATGAAAACGTTTTAGACTGTCCGTCTCTTCCGTTGTTTCGACCTTGACCCGCTGACTCATGCCAATATTATGTTTACTGACAGTTTTATGATCTTGCTATATCCTAACACTGGTCTTAATTTTTACAGAAAGCTTCACCTGCTTGTTGTATAATCACAACCGTAGTACTTGCAGTGACAGCTTCATTAGCAGGCTATACACTGACAACCATATCACTTTCATGGAGAATCTCATCAGACCGGTGTATACTGACAGCCATCTTATTTGCATTGTCAGATTTACCAACTTGGTATATACTGGCGATCATATGATGTTTACAGTTTGATCGGCTTAATAGAAATGACTACCACCGTACCTCATGGACAATTGTATTAGCTTGTTATATACTAATAACAATTTTATTTTGTGCACAGGTTCATCAGCTTAGTATATAGTGAGAACCATCTTACTTTAAGTACAGTTTCATCAGCATATTATATACTGACTACCATTCTACTATCTTGCACAGTTTGATCAGCTTGGTATATATACTGACAAACATCTTACTTTTGTGAAGAGCTTTATCATCATGGTTTATACGGACAATGTTTACGTTTGTAGACAATTTCGTCAGTTTGTTATTTAGTGACAACCATTTTACTTTATTTTTAATTTCATCAGCTTATTCTATACTGACAATCATCTTACTTTCTTGGACAGTTTTGCCAGCTTGATATATATAATGACTACCATATTACTTTCATGGACCATTTCTTCAGATTGCTATATATTGATAACCATCCTACTTTCATAGATAATTTGATCAGCCTTTAATATACTGTAGAGCATCTTTCTCTTGTGGCGGGTATTTTACGACTTGGCATATATTGACAACCATCTTGCTTTCATTGTCAGTTAGATGAATGTATTATGTAATGACAGGGGTGCTACTTTCATGGAAAGATGCATCAGCTTATTATATACTGACACCATTCATACTTGTATGGACAATTCTATAAGCTTACTGATAACCATCCTAGTTTTATGGACACTGATCAGCTTGTTATATACTGTAATCCAGCTTACTCTCGTGGCGAATTTCAACTGCATGGCTTATGCCAACAAAGATCGTACTTTCATGGAGAGTTTCATCAGCTTGGTATATACTAACAACCATCTTACTGTAGTAGACAGTTTAATCAAGGTGGTATATAACGACAAGGATGTAAATTTATAGAAATTTAGATAATTTGGTATATTTTGCAACAGTCTTACTCGCTTAGAGAGTTTCTTCAGTGTGGATTATGCTGACAACCATCTTATTTTCATGTAGCGTTTCATCGCCTTGGTATATACTGACATCCATCTTAGGTTCTTGGACAGTTTCATCGCCTTAGTATATACTGAAATCCATGTTAGGTTCTTGAGACCGTTTCATCGCCTTGGTATGTACTGACATCCATCGTAGGTTCTTGGATAGATTCTTAGCCTTGGGATATACTGACATCCATCTGAGCTTTGAGAGCTTCATCAGCTTGGAATATGCTTACAATCGTACCACTTTTGGTGGAAAATATCATCAGCTTGATATATCCTGGCAACGATTTTACATTGACGGACAGTTGCTGTCATCAGTTTGTTACATAATGATGACCACCTTACTTTTTTGGCAGTTGCTTCAATTTGGTATGTACTGACAATCAACATATTATCGTTGATATATACTGACAGTTATCTTATTTTCTTTCAAGTGTTATCAGCGTGGTAAATGGCGAAACCCATCTTATTTTATGGAGAGTTTTATCAGTTTTATTATAAACTGAGAAACATCTTACCTTTTTGGACAGTTTTATCAGCTTGTTATATACTTATACCAGTCTTATTTTGTGGACAGCTTCGTCAACTTGAGAGATTGTGACAACCATGCTACTTTCATGGACAGGTCCATCGGTATATTATATACTGACAACCATCTTACTTTCTTGAATAGTTTCATCAACTTGGTATATATTGACACACATTTTACTTTCATTAACAGTTTTATCAGTTAGCTATATCCTGGCAACCATAATACGTTCGTGGTCTGTGTCATCGGCATATTATATACTGACACCAATATTACTTTCATAGACAGTTTCACCAGCTTGATACATACTGATAACAATCTTATCTTGATAGATAGTTTCGTCTAATTGTTATATACTGACAACCATCTTAATTCATAGAGAGTATCATCAGCTTAGGTTCATATTGACAACCATCTTACTCTAACGGAAAGTTACAATAGCTTGGTATATATGAAAACCATCTTAAGTTCATGGACAGTTTCATCACTTTGGTATATAGTCACACCCGTCGTATTTTGTGCACAGTTGCATCATTTTCCGGCTTAGTTCCCGAACAGGTTCGTGAACCATCTTACCTCATGGACAGTTTCATAAGTTTGTTATATACTGAAAAGCACCTTACTTTAATGGAGAATTTCTTCCGCTTGGTATATACTTACAACCTTATTATTTTCATGGCCAGTTTCATCAATTTGGAATATAGTGACAACCATTTCACTTGCATGGAAAGTTTCATCAGTTTTGTTATACACTGACAACCATACTACATTCGTGTAAAGATTCTTCATATAGGTCTATATTGTTTCGCTGTATATATATATATATATATATATATATATATATATATATATATATATATATATATATATATTGACAGCAATCTTATTTTCGTCGTGAACCTCTTTGATTTTCAAATTAACCTCGTCTAGTAAAGATTTTTATTTGTTTTAGCTTCTATATGTTGGCCTTGAAAAAATAAAACATGCCAGTTAAACTTTTTTGATGATCCTTTATGAAAGTAATTTAATTGGCTACATGTTGAACTAAGGAATATCTATCAGAAATGCGACGAGCATAAACGAGAATGGGTTAATTCGTACATAGGATTGTTTTGCACCCTTTTCAGTTTATGTCATCACTATAGTCCCATCACTCTCTAGTGCCATGATTTCCGACACTGGAATATGCCATTCGTTTAAATATTGACATCAAAACATGTGATATATCCCAGTCAGTACCATGTGTCACCGTCATGGTTTTGAATATAGTGAGTGCTCGGAGAATAAATTTCAGGTTCAAACACACATTTAGATATCATAAGAATCTTTATGCAGACCAACGCACTTTTATCTGCAACAAGTCTCACATCAGATACCGTTGGTAACTTGCCATCAATGTAATGGCTGATAGGCGGTCTAACACGTCATTCCCATATTTTTGACGTGTCACTGACATTGTTACTGTATGAATACTAGCAAGTGTTAAAACAGGCAGCCTCAGCCATTACTCCTATCTATCTTTCATATTTATTCATTTGCAGGTTGTCTTTCCAAGACAATATATACTTTTCAAAGCTGTTATGAAGACCTGGTAAAAACACACAGAGCTGCTGAGTCTTCTTTAGCACTAAAGCCAATCCAACGGCTCAGAAACATACTCTGTAAACACTCCTTGCCGGTCATGCAGGTACATGTAAGATGTAACACCTCTAGTCCATAACATGCTTTTACAATCAATTTTCGACCCCAATTAATCACCTATAATTGACGTACATGTGAATGTAATAGCCAGATATGATTGTGTTTGAATTTATTATACGAAATTGCCGTAAGAATATAAACTAATAAGAATTATCTTTTGGTATCTTATTGACCTACGTTAAAACTACTTCTCTTTTATCAGGTTTCGCATAACAATATAGAAGATGACATGTACGAAAATCAAGAGCTCTCTTCTGACACTCGTTTGGATAGACAAAGAGGTACATTTCATAACACTCACTTAACAGTCATGCTGTTTATCTTGCAGTTCTAAACATACAACCAATCAGTTTCTGCAAATAAGATCTCAAATGTCCAATTATTTAATGTTGAAGTTATGCAACGAGCTGAACATTGTTTGAGTTCAATAAATTTAATTTTAGAGCATTATCCATTTCAAATTCTGTATTTAACATATTTTAGAGAGAACGAAGAAGAAATAAATTCATTCAGTCTGCCTCAGCTGCTGCTTCCTTCTTTTGTTGCGTGCAGATGAACCAGAAGCTAGTTGAATTAATAATGTTCAATTCTATAATCAGTCACATTTAAAAGTATATTTTTTTTTTTACAAATTATAATTCAGTATTCAACTCAATATAACACCTGACACAGACATCATTTTTCGACACTGCGCCCGCGATTGAATGTAATGCGTGATGTCTCGAAGTTCATTCAGGTTAGGTTAGACAAGTTATATCGACCTCAATGAGAGTATGTACTATATGTCCTCCTAAAATCTGTAAATTCCACTATTACGGATAGATTATTTTATACAGCAGGTAAAGTAGTATTCCGGTTGTGAAGGGATGATTACTGGATACGAATATTCCAGATTTGCTTTAATGTATATGTGACCTGATATTTGCATTATTTGGTTTGGAGCAGTAGACACAACCATAAACCATTTTTTTTTTTTAGAGTTGAAATTGCATGCACTAAAAAGAATCAGTCTCACATTTATTTTACCCCGTAAACATGCTTCGGCTTGATAACTTTATGTCAACTGGGATACTGGAGAATGTCCAAATTCTTCCCAAATCAAGTTAATTTACAAGTTGCCTTTTCAACCATCTTTGACAAAGGGTGGGATCTATGATATAGTTCCCCAAGCCCCCTATCCATAGACCGATACGTTTTTTTGTATTTTTTATGGAACCGATTCAGTATAAATTGGCAATATTCTGACAGACACAACCTTTGACCTATTTAAAAAATGGCTGCCAAATATTGAAAGTAATAGTACAGTAATGAAGTTCCAGAAAGCCCGGTAAGAAAAATTCCCACGGTCGCAGCCCATCAGTAAAAAAGCACAATACGCCAGAACTGCATGGGCTTATATGGACCAATCAGATTCATATAATGTGATATGTTGTCATGTTGATAAGTAAACAATATTAAACTGCACACTCTATGTAATGTGCTCAAAGAAAATTGTTTTAGACACAGGCCAAGGGCTGGAAATTTTAAAATACATCGCAAGCTCTGATTCAAATTTCTCAAGCCCTAACGTCAATTTCCATGTGCCCAAAATTGCCTTAATTTGCAACAATCTTTTGTCACATGTTATGAATATTTAATTTAATTTAATGTAATTGTTGGTCTGTTAGTTTTGCATTTTTTGTATTCCATTACATGCTCATGTAATGTAACATTGTTTACTGGACTTGACCTTGTCCAGAATTGAGTTCAGTTTTGTTTGACCTGATTGACTTTTTATTTTTTTATTTTATTTCATTGATGTAAACAATTAATAATAGCTATATGTAATGAAACATTTTATCTAACTGCTGACCTTGATCCAAAATCAGTGACAGTTTTGGTAAAGAACATTTTTTAAAATCTTTCTCAGAGTAAAAATCATTAAGTTGAGTCAAGGTGATACTTGGTCTATGTGATGTTTATCATGTGCCAATTGGTAACAAACTTCTATTTTTTCAAGAAGAATGAACTTTTGACCGTCATCAGGGAATCTGTTTTGCGTCTTAATTATTCGTATAACTGATGTTTTGATAAAGGTTTGTCAGTTCTGCTCTAACATCTAGCACTATAATATGTTATATGTTATGACCAGTTTGGGCTAAATTTTATTTTCTTCAAATTATTGAATTCAAGCGATTATTTTCTCTGGAAATAAAAAAGTGCTCTGACAAAATTCTTGGATAAAGACATTCATTAGAATTTATACTGAATTCAGACCTGGAATAATATTTCTGTGTTTCAACAAGAGACTGTTGACACGTCAGTACTTCGCTGACCACAACAGACACGTCCTCGCCTTCAATTTTGGATCTCATCGGGACTTGAACTCAGTTTCATTCAGGACTTTTTATTACTAGGACTTGTGTTTTAATTCTTGGATTAATGTTGGATTTAATTTGTTAAACCGTAGGTTCTTTCTTCTCGTTTTTCACTTTGTTTTCTAGGGAAATAAATTAATTGTTAAATTTTACAAAGCTGTTTGTCTTCACTCTTTTTTGATACTTATTTTACGAGCATAGACTCGTAACGCACACAACGTTGCAACTGCCGTGCTTCAAATATGAAAAGAAATAAACAGAATCATTTTAATGTTACTTGTGTGTTTATTCAGATCTAAAAATATGAAGTAAAGCAATGTTTTCATACAGGTCCTGATGTGAACCTTTATTCAATTGCTCTATCATTGTCGTTCATACTCTTTGGATGAAACGTGTTCATGTACATAGGATCTGAAGCGTGTCTTGCTTTATACAAGTAGTGTCAGATTGGGTGGTTTATCTCTTTTTGCCCCTTTGGGTCATGACCAGTCACCAAAACCTGTATTTTCCATTATCAGAACGAATCTTTTTGCGGAAGCTATCATGATTAGGGGTTACTATTTCTTTTTCACCGACTTGCAGCATGTTTTTTGATACACTAGTAGTAAGTCATAGAAAACCTAATCCAAGAGATAAACACTAAGACACCGAAACCAGTATTCAAACGCCGAAAACAAAACACCAAATCCAAAAATTCCATAAACCAAATTAAAAAATCCAAAACCAGTCACAAAGATACCAAGACCAAACATCCAAATCCAAAATTCAAACCCCTTAACCGAACCCAAAACGTCGAAGGAAACAACACAACTCGCCCTCCTATACAACAAACAACTTGAAAAATAGTGTGGACTGTTCATAGACAATGAAAAAAAGAACACTAAAATGGTAGAGCATCATACAAACCACATATGTTCTACAAAATAAAGTAATAGATGCCATCCCAACAGCTATGATACCAAGTATGGTTCTTCGTGCGTGAACATCGGTAGCTTTACATACGCTACAAGACAATGCATACAATATCAGATTGGTATCGGACATCTCCAACGTCGGCTATCTGCAAGGGCACGAGGGTCACACACATTTGCAACCGCTCACTGGTCTTTCAACATTTATCGACGACTTATAAGTGTTTGTATACCTTCGCCGCAAAGATATTGTATACACCAAAGGCAGCGCGCTCTATACAACCGGCCTGCCGAATCAATTATTGACTATATCCTTTGATGACCACCCAGATGTTTGTGTTTTGTGAATAAAGTTGGTCTTGGTAGCAGCGGAGTTATAGGACGATCGACAATAGGGCAGATATAATCCGATGCAAATGAACGATCTCGGTCCGCTTGGGAATCGCAAAACATCCTGCTGCTTCGTATTTGGGCTGGATAGAGCGTCTGGGTCCTATATATTTTGTATACACGGTTAGATCGGTATTGCCAGGATTCTGCACATCTCCTGGATATGCTTTTCCTTAGTCTGCGTTACCAGCACAATAGTTCTGTCTTAATTCTTTGTAGGTGTTGTACGTTTTGCACCCAGTTTTCATCTGATTTGTGCTATATTTATAGACCAAAATCGCTCAATCGTTCCAACTCTTGCTCGAGTAAGCAAAAACAATAGACGGGGATTTCCCAATAGTCTGTTCGCTTCAGTTTTTTGCGGCATAATTGCTTGAACAAAATGGTGCGGGGTGTGCCTCGAAATATAGTTGTTGCATATTTGTGGCAGATATGCTCACCATCATAAATATCGACAATCTTGTAGTAATTTGTGTTTTGTGGCACTTCTGCGCTCTGCGTTTTGTATTCGCAGCACATCTGTAATATGGACCACGCAGCCAACATGTTGTATTGCTGTATCGAAGGTTTCAATAAGCCTGCATATATTTCCCAGTTCCTACTCGTTTGCTACTTCTTCCTTGTTCCAAAATATTTTCCCGCATTTGTTCTGGTGGAACGAGCACAGACCATCATCTCTAGTAGGAAACGCCAGGTTGTTTGCGAGTCGATAATGTAGATGATCGACGCTCTATTAATTTTTCCTCGTACTCAATAAGGTACTTTCCGCAGAAACGTAGAACGGTTTCTAGACCTTATGTGGCCCTGACTGTGTGTGTATATCACTCCTTGTTCAAACCATATACATAGAGAACAACTCTCGCATCAGCAGGGCTATCCTTGTTGCGTCGCAATCCTAGCAGCCGCGCCTTCTTGCTTGTTTGGAGGATGTATTGTTTTTCCTCTTTTTTCACGGTGCTTCATAGATCTTTCCTAGAGCTCGTATGGAATTTTTTTGTTATTTGTGATCAACAGGATTTGTTTCAGGTCCTCTATCTCCTTCTTTCTTTGTAATCGGGACTGAGGAAGTGCTTCTAGTGTCTCGGGTTGCCATAGTTCCAACATTCATGCATCTGCAATCTCCAACAACCCCTGATTTATATTTGTTGTCAGAGAAGCGAAATCTTTCCATCAGTTGCAATTTCTTCTAGCGACCAGACTGATTCTTCTTTACCAATATCATGGCGCTTTCGACCACACGAAGCATTGTGTCTTTTCACTGAAGGATTTCAAGAGGCCAATAATGATACTTCGTGGTCTTTTGTAAAAGGTCGCAGTGGATGCAGCGATCTATCCATCGTCGTGCCCTGGATATATATTTGCTCGGTCAATAGGACAGCAAGTAAACAAAGCTCAGACAATGCTTATAGCATGGCCCGCTCCAATTTGCTTTCGACTTCGACATCCGCTTTTGTAGGACCTATACTTGTCTCTGACACACGGATGTATTTTGTTTGTTTATACGAGGCTACGTAGATTATGCAGTTGAGCTGATTGGCTAGTGCCATACAACAATTCAACGCGTTGGTGAGATTTTTCCACTGTCGCGATGGTAGGCGTATAACAAACTGTTTTTACTAGGATACCAATTGCAATATTTCTTCTACAAAGATTTATGCAGTTCTTGATTCGAGTTTGACAACTTATCGACAAACATACAGTGAAACATCTATAAGTGTACATCCTCGGTCTTGGACATCCTGGTGCAGGAATACTTCTATCAGGTGCAAGTTTGGACAGTTGGCATATTCTACTAGGTGGTCTCCAAACAATTCGCGAGTTTCTCGTAGATATGAAGGGGTGTGTTCTCCAACACTGTTTTGTCCAGAATTGTACCTATTGCACTGTACACGGGTGTGTCGTCGATTTTGCTTTATAAAAACTTGGTCAACTAGGTATTGTACCAGACACTATCGATCAAGAACACCAGAAAAATTGCGTGTGTAATCGATGGAATAAAGTCCATATCCATATGCGAATAGTCATCGCTCAAAATCTATCAAACAATGAAGCAATTGTTCCATAGGGATTTCAGGTACATCCACATTTGCTAAAAGTACAGCAACTGCAGGAGTACCCGGAATGGAGTTGTTCTGCCATTCCCATGCAGATCGAGCTCCTTAGCTTGTATTTGGATTATATCTGCTCTATTGTCCATCCTACTATAACTCCGCGTCTATTGTCGATCTTACTATAACTGCGCTGCTACCAGGACCTGTATGCAAAATGAAACGTTTGGGTGGATACTTTTCTTTATTGCAATGGATTTGTCAACACTCACAGGATATCGGCAAAAGCTGTTCAGGTACACCCACCAACCCAGGTTGTACAAATGAGCAGCGTTTGCTGTATACAATATCTTTTGCTGCTATGGTATCCAAACACGTATACATCGTCGACAAATGTTGGAAGACCCGTGAACGGGTGCAAATGTGTGCGACATTCGGGCCCTTGTATGCGTTTTCTTGTAGCATATATAGTGCTGCTGATGTTAGCGAACGAAGACCCATATTTTGGAATGAAGCATATTTTGTTTTGGGGGGGATGCAAGCATCTGTTGTGGTATATTGTATTACATTTGTGGTTTGTACGGTGACCTCGCATTTTATAGCCACTTTTTTTTTCCATTTTCTATATACAGGTTACAGGATTTTTCAAGTTGTTTGCTTGTTGTATAGTAGAGCGAGGTTTGGATTTTTGTTGTTTTCTTCAATGTTTCTGAATTGAGTTTTGGGATTTGGTTTTTGGTTTCGGTGTTTGTGTTTGGTTTTCTATATCGAGATACTAGCTGCAACTCGGTGAAAAAATATTAGTCCCATGTCATGGTGGTTTCCGCAAATAATGCGCTCTAATACATGAATATGAGTGCCACGTATTCATTACTAAAATCGATTCCACAGAATGAAATCTAACTTTTACTTATTAAAGAAATTTTTCTCTGAAAGTTTGACTCGAATCAGCAATGTTGTGTTTGATTGTATGGCTCTTTAGCTGGCTTGACTACTCTTCTCCGTTCAGAGTTTAAATGTAAAGACACGTATTTAACGTTAATATAATGTTTTGGAAAATACTTATTGGGCCCCTCCCATGATCAGCTAATATTGAAAAATATGCCGTTACTGCTTACGCTTTTCAACAGCCTCGTATAATCGTAAACATATATATTAATTATAGGTCACCGGATATTTCCTATTTTTTTCACTATAAATATTTCAGTTATTTTTCGATATTAGTTAAGCTGTTCTAACTCGTTGCATATTAAGCCAAAATAACTTATCTTTCTCTGAATTTACCTTGAAAATGTTATTATTGCAACTGCTCCTGACTGAATTGTCATGATTGCAGAGTGTTTTTAAAGCAGCCTCTTGTGATGCCTAGTTGGTTATAAATGAAAAGAAAATAGGAATAGTTTGAACTTCGATGTCCTAAGAGTATTATCTTCAAAAGATAAGGAGAATGAATGGCATATATGGGTTTACTGAAGTAAATGTAATAGTCAGACAGAAACTATGTTCTTTCTGTTTTAGTGTTCTAGAACTTTCCTTACAAATTCGACGAAGGAATTGTTGGGGTTTTTTTGTCATCTTGCATGCGGGGACTTGTGTCCAGCTAAGAAATCAATGCAGTAGCGTCAGGCAATTATTATATAATTACAATTAGATTCACCCTGCTCGTCACTATATGTTGTTGTCTATGATACTGCTTCATAAGTGCAACTGTATTTTTCACATGCACTTTCGTTTTCAGAAGCCATTTCGTTGGAGTCAAATGCTGTACAAGAGGAAAGTCAGACTGGCTTGGTGGCTGAAAGTGAGTTCATGTATGCAAGGGAAAAGTTCTATTAGTTAAATATTCTGAACGTTGGTATTTCCTCTCTTAGCTGTCATGACAGACACACATCACAATAAATGGAGGCACACAAATTAGACCAGAATTCATTCAGTATAGGTAGATAAAGCAGTGCCTGGACATTTGTCCGAACATTTCATTAGCTTAAGACTGCTGTTGCTACTCCTACTGGCAGATTGACACCAAACTTTACATACACGCTCATTCCAAGATCTAGTTAGTTTTAAATGTAAAAGGGTTCCCATTGAACATCAGATATTCCCATCGCCGGTTAGAATATATTATTATCATTACCCCTTCATCAAAGACGATCACATCAACAAGAGATGTTCACTAAAATAGTTCTTATGATTACGTGTTGGTCCAAAATTAAAATGGTTCTGTTCTGGTATTCAGTTTTGGCCAATCTGACATCCATCATAAATTCTTGCTATTAGAACTCCTTTTGATTATCATAGTGACATGGATCTTTCAATTAAAGTCCTATCGTGATGTTCAGATGATTCTAAACGAAAAAGGTATCCAACAGAGCATATTGGTCATATCTACATTTTTTTTTTATCAAAACCGCAAGGCGATGCATACAATTATGCCACTCAGATCTGCAACATATTTGCCAAGTGTTTGTATCTTTTCTTGTCCAAATGCTAAGGAATTTTTACAATAAAAACTTCTTGTTATACTAAATGAAAACGAGTTTGATCTGACAAAAAATATGGCCATTGTCATCTTAAAACTCTTGTTAAAGCTACCTATCCTAAATAGATACTTATAGTAGCACAGGGCGTTTCACTGGAAACCTTCTAATGATGTTTAGTGGGTTCTAGATGAAACAATTTGCAGATCTGACATCCAATATCACTACTATGGTTTGAAAATCTGTTTACGGCTAATTCTTAAATAGAGAGGGGCATTGACAGAGGAGATTTTACTCAGAGTTCTTATGATAGTTGGCTGGTCATTTACAAAAATGGTGCTGCTCAGTCCATCAACATGATGGTCATTGAAGCCACCTTAAAACTGTTTTTACTATTCCTCTATAAGGGATTAATTAGACTCAGACTGATTTGTGAATTGTGTCTAAAATTATCGATGGCAGTATCACAATGAGATCTCAAAAAATTTAAACATCTTGCACAAGTAAGTTTTTCAGAATGGATTCCTATATGATATTTATTAAAACAAAAGAGGGAAAAAATAATACTTTCTTGAACAATGTGTCTTGTTGCAGTATTACAATGAATCTGACAAAATCTACTAGTGGCCATATTGAAAATCTATATATAACTAATTTGCCTGAATTGACAGTTGTATGGATAAGGACTTTTCACTAAAACACTGTAGTAATTATGTGTAGTTGGTTCTAATTGCGTTCATCTGCCCTTTATCACTCCACCATAACTATTTCAAAACTATTGTTATCTCTACTCCACTTCCATGAATGCTGTTCTTGAAAATGAGTTTATCATCAAAACAAGTTTTATTAAAATACGTCTTTCAATAATGAATGAATGAAAATGATTATGAAAAGTCAATGCTTAAATTTTTTATTTCATTGAGCATATGAAGGCAGATACTTGTTCACACAAAAATGAATTCTGACCAGATTTTATATTTAATTACATTCAAATAAACATGTTGTTTTTATTTTAAAATGAGCAGACATGACTTGTGCTTTTTACTGTACTGACTTGAACCATGATACTAAGGTTGCAACATTTGTGCTTATAAACAGCTTAGTTTGGTTTACTGCCTTTAAACATTTACAGACTCTTTACCAGTGTACTTTCCAATTAATTTCCATTCTTGCACATTTCTCTACTTAAAAGCACTGTTTACTAGGGTTACTCTGTAAATTCTTTTTATTTTATTTACGGGTGAATATTGCGTCAAATGTGTGATTGACAGGGAAGGTATCAAGTCAAAGTTTATACTAAGGGATGATACACGCCGTAGATTCTATCATTTCACCTAATGCATAATATGCAAAACAGTTGTTTCAAATGACTATATTTGACTTGTAATACCTGTTTCATCGTAGTTTCATCAAATTTGCCCTGTCCTAGATACAGAGAGGCGATTTCGCCTAAACATTGGAGTACACATTAGACTCTGACGTTTTGTGATTAAATGCACTTAAAAGCATTGCCAAACTAACTTGAATGAGGTAATGATTCTGGCAGGCAAGGTTGAGGAAATCAGTTAGGATGTTTTAAAATGAAAATGTTCGATCTGCCAGGTGAAAACTGATACAGCATACTCATTCCTGCGCTTAGAAATCTACCGACAACTGGGACAATTGTTATATCAGAATCCATAATCTGGGTGTACTTGACAAAAGCTGCATTAAATGTACAGCCCAATTACAAATTCTATTGAAGCAATCCTTGCCTAATATATATATATATATATATATATATATATATATATATATATATATATATATATATATATATATATATATATTATGCCAGTATACACAGTGAAACAGAGTAAATTTAACAGTTTTTGTTATATAAATTAAAATTTGTTTCATGTAACGTTACATGAATTGCAATAGTCATATGTTAATCAGATGTTATGGGATAGACTCCAAATAGGAACAACTTTTGATCCAGAACTAAAATGATCGATGTTAATTTGGTTAGTTATGTTCAGAAGTTATCCTTGATAAAATCAATTTTAACCATTAAGAAAATTGGAATAGGCCTTAAGTTTTTGGTTCAAAAAGTGTGGGAACCCTGTTCTTAGCACATGGTCACATTTTAACATTTTCCCAGACAAATTCAGTGATCTTGTTTCCATGTCAGGTTTAATGTCAAAGTCTACAATGAAGACTTTTATTCTACCATGTAGGAGTTTCAGTATTCTGCAGTTAGAAAGAAGAAATAGTCTTTATTGGATTTCTGGAAATTCTTTTTAGCTTGTAAAGTATGAATCCCTTCCAGGGATTTCTGTTGGAGTTGGAAAGCTGAACGTAAATACGGTCATATTGGTCTGATGCTATTAATTTAATCATTAATATATATTATATTTTGAGACATTAAATAAGGCTTGGAATAAAAGAAAAACATTTAAAAGAAAGTTTGAATGATGTATAGTTTAGACACATTCATGGCAAAATAATAAATGAGCTTCATAAATCAAGTACATTTGCTCTTTAGGCAGGGGTTGTTAAGAGGTATAACCATGTATGCTTTTTATGATATGTTTATTACAAGCATTAGTTGATAGTTTGACGGATACAGTTATAGAGAGTTACTAGTGAGGATATTTTTATATTCATTACAACATTTCTTGATATATTCTTTTCCTTTAAAAAATCCCATTTTTAGATTTTAAAGATGTTTTCTTAAACGAATTGACTTTGAATTGCCACCATAACATGTTCTTCTGCGGCAAATTGTATCTCGCTATCGATCAGATACTGTGCGTGTATCTAAACTGTAATCTTTTAATCTTTTAAGAGCTGGTTACAAGTGTGACTAAGAACAGAGGAGGATCAAGAAATCCAGACAATGGCAAGTATTTGACAATTGTTTATACTGAATTAATAAATGAATATAAAGTAAATGACTCAAAGACAGTCATCTTATGTGAGAGGTCTATGATGAATACAAATCAGAAAGATATGTATTTGGTTATCCTTTCTTACCCATGAATCGAATCTTCGCCAGCCATTTCAGACCAGTACAAAATATTGAATGACCCAAGAACCTAATGAAAGGGGATGTAACTCAGAATGTTCTCATCAGAAATAGCTTTAGTTCATAGGCAGGCTGATGAAGATTTAGAGCTATACATGTCATACTGGTACAAAAGGTGACGTCCAATTTTGTTGTGAGAACACAAGTACTTATCCCAGCATCCAGCAAATGAATTAATCCTACAATCTGCCAGAATTATACAACCTGCCTTATAGTTGAATTTGACACGTGGCCAATGTAACTGGAGTACGGTGAGTACAAGCAAGATATAAAAGGAAAATGTTTACAAATGCTTCACACTAATTCAATTATACTAACAAAAGCCAACAAAACGTACAGAGTTATCGTTTCAAAAATCAAGTATGAGACACACATTTTACATTTTACATTTGGCAATAGAAAACATTTCTTCAAAATTTCATACCTTGGACCACAGGAGCCACCAAAAGGGACCAAGGCGCCACCCACACCTGGTCAATGCCTTCTTTTCCACCACCTGACATAAACTTCTACATGAGGTAGAAACACTGAAATACAAGCATGAGTGTGTGCTTGGTCTATTCCCACAAATGATAGCATTCAATACAGATCGAACGGGACTATTTGTCCCTCAACCTGCCTGCTTAAATTAAATATCACACTTTGAGTGAATTAATGAAGGGGTGATGTGGCTCGAACTCCTTCACTCACGTGAGATTAAATAGTGCTCTGTGCGCACATTAATTACTCGTACATGGCCAGTTGGTCGCACACGAGGATAATTCAACTTAAGTAAGAAAGCAAATGCTTCACACAATATTCCTTTATTTGAACAAAGCATTCTTCATGAAGCGAAAATTTACATTGCATAGACTGAACAGCCACTGTAAGTACGACTCAGTGTCAAATTTTGGCAGGGAGAAAGCATTGGTTAGGAAACACCTGCCCCCTGACCACATAATCGAGCTACTTGGTTCCTATAACTGGCGAAAATTGAGGTATCTGATGATGCAATATTTGCTTACCTATACTATGGCAATCACGCACAAACCTTTGATATAAACGATTCCTAGGCATGTCAGTTTAAAAGAGGAAAGGTAAATTATACTGATTTTATGTAAGCACATTAAATGACATTGAAAACTATTTGGAGAAGCAAAAGACAATTGGAATAATTTACGTGACCTGTAGACTATGGATTGCTTTCCGTTTCGAATGCCATGTTGTAATGTGCATCAACATATATTTACATTAAAATATACATTATATATCCATACGGGAACCAAACTACTTTTGGAGCAAAACATAACATAAGGAATATGGTTTCGGCACAACAAAATTTGTAATAGTTGGCATACTTTTGCCACACTCTGCAGACGGTTTGTACATGGTATATGAAAGAAGGCTATTGAGTTTGGTTCAAAAGGTCAAAGTTCAAGGTAATTGACTGAAACAAGAAAACATGTTTCTGCACAGCATCATAGACTTGGTCCAAACTTTGTGGCTGGCTCGCACATAAGATAATGAAAGGCCTATTTATTTTGGGGTCAAATAAATAATGGTCACGCTAATAGAAGAAACATGGTTTATATGCAGAGACATTACATAAAGAATAATGAAACATGGGGTGGGTGTGTGGTTTTTGTTATATTGCTCTTGATAACTAAAATAATTAAAGGAGTTCTGAACATCAGATCTATTTTCACTTCGAAATGCTTTTTATGTAAAGAATCTGTAACAGTGACACATCGGAGCAGTCCGGCAACCATTTCGGAACATTTATGTGCAATGATTTCAACGATAACTGTCAAATCATTGATCTCTTTGACAAATATATCGCAATATACTTTTTAGTATTCACAGAAGTGCAGCATAATAATAAATATAAAAATAAAATTGAATTTGCATATATTAATCAACTACATATTCACGTCATAAAGCAGATTGTATTTTGTTATGACGTACTTCCTTCCATTATTTTACCAACTTGATCTCAGCACAATAACTAGAACTGTTCATTATTTCCACTTAACGAGCGTTCTGGATGGCTTGCATTTCGGGCGAGAACAAATCCATTTCAAGGTAAAAAAGGTCATTGATCAAGTTCACTATGCAATGGAGGAAGAAAAGTTGTTTTCACACAATAAGTCGAAATGCCAAACATCTAGTTACCAAAATTTGTGGATTGTTTAGGGGAAAAGAACAGTAATATTAAATATGGTTTCAGTGGGTCAAAAGTCATGAGTACAAACTGAAGATTAAAAGAGGATTTTAGAAGAGCGTGCACCTATAGACTTGCAACTAAACATTGACATCTTTTAAATAATACTGACATTATAACTAACATAGCACAGTCTTTTCCATAAAGAAAACTATACATATGTCAGTAGTTTTGTTGAAATATTGTCCAGAAGCTTAATTTTATTTACTTGCTATAGCCACAGTTACCTCTAGTCGCTAGTTGAACAATATTTTACAAATACATGTTTACACAACTTGTAAATTGCAAATACAAAACTTCCATGAATATACAAATAAAAATAAATTAGTTCCACCCATTTAATTGAGGCTACATTTAAAATCTTTCATATTGATTCAGAATTTTTCTTGCCAAGAATCATATAAATAAAAGAGAAACCAATGAATGGGATGCAATTTTCATTCATGAAATTTTGCTCGTCCAATGAATGTTTCATAGAATGAAAATGACAACAAATAAGGCAAGAACTTCATATAAAACGGATACTGCTGCTAATACTATGCAGCTACAACTAAACAACCAAATGTAAGAGATTGTGAAAGTTTCTTGGTTCTAACGTGTTAACCCATCTGTACCCTACCACACCTGTTGATAAGTAAATCTAGACCAGGCGTTAGCGATATGGACGACTTGGTATCTGATCCAGCGATTTTCAGCCAAAGGTACAAAATTATACATGTTGAGCCATTCCATTACTTTCATTTCTTGGGACTTTTCTGTTCTTCACGGGAGACATCTCACTTTCTGAATCCTCATCCACATGTTCTGAAGCTGCATTTGCTTAGCCAGGTCCACATGAAGCCAACTGGGCAGTGGTTTATGTAGCGTCCATATATAACGAGTACTGTGGACTTTACTAACTTGAAAAGTAAAATGTGTCATGCACATGCTGAGCTAGTAGTGGAAATATACTGGATATGCACTTTCAGCAGACTTTATCATCACAAATTGATCACATGGCTGACAGTGCAAAGTCAATATCAACATGAAAGTAATTGCACTAGTCACTGCTATAACCAGGTCTGGTACAAAAGATAATGGCGAAGTGAGTTGGTAATTATTCGGCATTATCTTACTTATTCACCCCAAAAACGATAAGAAATGGTGTTACTGAAGAGTTAGAAAATTCAGTTATTGACAGTTTGTCTATTTAAGAGAATAACATTTAAAAGAAAATTGGAAACATAAAAACATACTGACACTGATGCAGAATATATCGATATATAAAGGTACCGTGGGCTGAAAGAATAGCATAGTTGACCCTTGATGATCAATGGCCCTGAGGAGAACAATGCATTCATAGAAAGTGTTAACATAACATATGTCTGAATAAATATTAAAAACTGCAATACTTGATACAATCCTTTAGCAAAACATTAACCGATCCTTTGCAAAACGTGATACAATCGGTTCCAAAACTTGAATAAATCTTTTGCAAACGTGATAGAATCTTTAGCAAAACTTTATACGATCATATGCAAAACTTGATAAAATCTTTTGTAAAACTTGATACAAGTTTTTTTATTTACGATCTTATGCAACCTTTAAACAATAATAAAACCTTTTTGCTCTGGATTGTATGAGTAGAAGTTGGTGGTAATGCAGATTTTAACATAGATCTCGTCTGTATCTATTTTGGTTTGCTAAACTTCGAGGATCCGGAGCTATAACCAATTGTTTGATTTTATTTTTCTAGGGCCTTCTCTGAATGATGGCAAAAAGTCTCCATGGTATGGATATTTGGATAGCAATTAAGTGTTATAATTATCCCAAATTTAACAGATATTTATAATTATGAACAAGCGCATATGCATGTATGTATGTATATATATATATATATATATATATATATATATATATATATATATATATATATATATATATATATATATATATATATATAGTAAAAAGTCAATTCCACTCAATTTTATCAAACTCATTGCAGACATGTAACTCTTATGCCAGAGAATCTGTTTCAGGAACTCAGAAAAAGTTAAATTAAAAGACACCATTTTATGCTGGAACATAGACTATTAGTGTTTGCTACATGCAGTCAACAATGTAAAAAGAGGTGTTTCAGACCATGAATGTAAATCTTAAGTTTCCAATTTATAATTATAAAAGCAATGATTTTGCAAAAACTCCAGATTCTTTCATTAATCATTAGAACATAATTCTTGTCAACAAAGTCAAACATGTCTTTAATGAATAAAGCTGCTGTAATTTGCGTTATGTATTTGTATTAGGTTTCAAAGATACAATCAGATTGCAACTATTATTAATTGATCATAATGGTAGTCTGGTCATTGTGTTATTTAAGTAATAACAAGGAGAATCTTTAGCACACCTCTCTAATATGCACATCTATGAACCATCTTCAACATCATGTGACTGTCTAAACTACTTTCTAATGCCATTTTTCAGGACTTTAGGCGTGGATGTTGATCTTGGGGCTGTAAAAGAGAAGAAAACATTAAACAAATGTGTTGTGTTCGACAGAGAAATGGTAAGACTGTTCGATTCCAGCTTCCAAATCGTCATGATCAATAGGAAATTATTTTTCAGCAAAGTCATTTTTAGGTAACTGGGCATATTGCTCTGATCAAGTATTGTCACTAACAGTATTGATATAAATGAAACATTTTGTTCAATTCTCCGAAAGAATGAATCTCAAGAATCACTGCTAGTGTCCACTGATATTATAACACATTCTGGTTGAATGTTGACTTCCCACTAGTGAGACGATATAATTTGATGTTGAAAGAAACTTTATGATGAAGTACCACCCATAAATGTGAATATGGGGTTTTAGCTGTAGATATCTAATATGTTCTTGTTGCTTATCAGATGGCTAAATATGGCAACCGCTTTGGCCTTCTTGAACATCTTGCTATTTGTATTTAGCAACTCTGTTTTGAGTAATACTACTTATAATGATGTTTAGTTTGTCCTAAAAATGAAGACAATCTTGAAAGTTACCAAAATACTTCTAAGTCTCCTCCTCAAAGCCTCCTGGCAAAATAACGATGAGTTTATGCTTCTCCCGCCAGTATGTGGCCCTTCTGTGGGTGACAGACTCTTTTCTCTCCAGACTTGAATCAACCTCTTTTTTCAATCTCTTTTGGAAGGTTTCTTAATTTTGTTTACACACTCCTTTCATTTATCTGCTTTGTGATGGAGATCACTTACGATTCTACATAGGTAGATGTGTCACATATGGAGACAGAGCTTTGGCTCTGTTAGCGCTCTTTGAAGGTGACCCTTTTGGTACAGTACTACTCACTCAGTGTCTGCTCCACTGGATCACTAGATTATGACATCGACAAATATCCACCATTTCCTGTGTCAATGGTCAGATCAGGAAGGGTTAGCATCAAGACTTCCTTTTGGAAGTTATCCTTGTGGAAACTAACTTACACAGATGTCAAGATCTGATCCACTTCTGCTGCCATGATCATCTATGATCAGTAAACATGCCAGCTCATACAACAGGAAGCTGTATTGAAACAATTAAGCGTCTTGGATCTGTATTACGATTAGGTTATTGACGGGTCATTTTCATATGACTGATTAGTTTTTTTCTATCATTATGAATGTTTTCTATATTTTTATTACAAGAACGGAAAAATAATAGGACACATGCGGATATTAGTATTCAGAATGATTTAAATTTTTTGAAAATTTAAGACTTGACAATTCTTCCACATCATTATTCATTTCAACAATACGCTGAGGTCAGATTAATTAGAAACAGTTACCAAACTATCGCTGTTAATGACGGAACCTTAATTTGAGCTGTAAACTACAACCCGCCAAGTAAGATGGTTTCGTGCTAGAAACGCTCCTTTCACACGCAGAAATTGACATCGCCTTCTGATGCTAGTTGTATAAGCATTTACAATGCTCATAATCTTTTTTTTCTGTAGAACATCCGCTCAAGCTAATGCTTTATTTATGCTTTATTATTTATGTTTCCAAAGGGTTATATTATCTGAAACAATTTTATCTTGTGATGAATGAAAGAATTTTAAAAAATGCCCACGTCAGAAAGAAACATAAATTAAATGACCAGTCCCATAGAGTATAAATGCAGTCAGAAATGAATTAAAGTTGGTAGCTGTCTACATTTATATTCAGCGTCGTGACTGGATCATTACTTTTCAAGGACTAAACACGTGGTTCGCATTTAAGTGTAAATTCCGTTTTGTGTTTCTTTTTGGTGTGTGTGTGTGTGTGTGTGTGTGTGTGTGTGTGTGTGTGTGTTTTAAATAGAAGCGGCTGTCGTCGGGAATAAAAATGTACATACCTCAGAGGATTACTGTTCATGCTTGAACATTAGCATAACTTTGCACTCTTCAATAATAGATCAACAAAGTCTCATCAAGTATGTGCATAGGTTTATTATAATTTCTTTGAATAAAGTAAGAACATAAACTTGCTGCAAAAGGTGTTAATCAGCCATTTGTAAATGTAAACGTACAGTAGTATTAATGCAGTTTTCTTGGCATTGCGACAATGTTAATATTATCTAAAATTTGATTTGACGTCTTATCTATTTTATAGGCTTCACTAGAACTAGGAAATGTGTATCATCATCTGATAACGATGTTGATACATTGACATCTCTCTCTCTCCCTCTCTCTCTCTCTCTCTCTCTCTCTCTCTCTCTCTCTCTCTCCCACCCCCTCTCTCTTTTAAAACAGAACGCTTTGATGCATCGTACACATTAAGCCACGACCATTTGATAGAGACAACGAGCAGCGGCAACTCTTTCAGGACGCGCGGAGATATGGTGGAGGTTTTATTTTCTTAATCCTCACCAGTCTCTCTCCACCATCACCGCCTTGCGTGGGTTCCGAAAATACATTTGAGCTGTACTGTATAGTTAATCTCCACAGAGTCAACATTGGTGTATTTGTTATATCATTAGCTGTTAAGTGTCACATTCATATCAAGGGTTGCACAAAATTAATGAATAAACATCTCACCATTATAGAAGAGTAAACATATTTTTCTAAGGTAACGAATCTTTTTTTGTGTCAGGGAAAAGTTTGGAAATTTGGTGCAAAATGTGAGTGAAATAGTTGGGCAGATCTTACTTGCATTCATTTGCAGTCTATAACAACCTTCAAACCACTCATTAAAGTGTCACTACGAGCTATATCCAATTAATTGCCATAATTATATTTGATTATTTATAAATTGCAACTATAAACGTATTAATTTCACAGTTATGTAACATTCATTACACATGTCTTTTAAGGTTTGCCTAGAAAATGATGAGTACATAGAAGGAACAGATTATAGGATAGAAAAGCTGATAGGGAAAGGTTCTTATGGTAGAGTCGTATTAAAAGAAGACACCAAATTCAAGACAAAATGTGTCCGGAAAAGTGTAAGTACTAGTACATTAGTTTTCAGTCTGAAAGGTTTCTCTGCTTGTCATAGACCAGTAGGTCTCATATATCCAGAATCTCTTGGCATAAGTTCGTTGCTTCAGCAATGCTCTTAAACTACTGAGAGAACGGAGAGGAATCTTTACATACTCATTCATTCCAAGGTATAGGTTTAAATGAAAATGGTGCCTTTCACACACAATATAGTATGCAGCTGCCGCTTTGAAACTCTTCTTATCTCTGGTGAATAGATGGGCTTCTCAAGGAGGAGTTCTTGATATTCTTTCTATGCAGCTTAGAAAGTAATTTTTTCTAAATAAAACTGGTGCTAGTCAGACAACCGACATAGCAGTTACGGATACCATCTTGAAAATCTTGTCTTGCATTGTTTCATATTTATATTTATTTAGAAGGGTTTACGTCCAAATATGTTTTGCAATGTTTGATATTAACATTTTCAGGAATTTACTTTTAATGAGCACCAAGACACCATTATAGTGCTGACATGCTGTTAAAGCCAGACATTTAATAACATACAAAAGTCACTAGTGTGCAGATCTGAATATGGTCGCCATCTTGAAAATTGTTTTATTGCTACACTTAAATGGATGCTAAGATCAACACAAGCTTTTCACAAAAGACATTTTATGATGTCTAGTTGATCGTAAATTTAAATTCATGTTAAGGCTATTCGTTCTGAACTGATAGAAATTATGACATGGGTCATTCACTTGCAGACATTG
Source organism: Megalonaias nervosa (assembly GCA_016617855.1). NCBI lineage: Eukaryota > Metazoa > Mollusca > Bivalvia > Unionida > Unionidae > Megalonaias > Megalonaias nervosa. Next base: position 48,762 of record JAECUM010002250.1, read on the forward strand.
TAAATGATAACAGTGGAGAACAGAACTACACTATGGCACCGTAGGTAGCCATCTTGAAACACTTGATATCAATGACTTCTCCTGAGTAGTGTTAAAGAAATGCTAATTTTAGTAGGTAGAACAGCCTAAAGTACATCGTGGGATGCAAGGCTGTGATGCGAATACGCTGTTAGAAAAGGTAGTACATTTGTTCTGTACATAACCTGCAAAATACGAACTAGTATAACCGTAAAATTGAAATGAAGGGTCAGAAACAGTAACAGAATTACCTGAATCATTAATTGTAAAATACAGATTTTATCATTTTTATGGCATACAACACTATTCAAAATAATGTAGTCTGAATAAATAAAGGATGTATATAATATGTGTGTAAATTTCATAAGTAAGTAGCATTGAAAATGTCTGTTCTTTAGCTACTTTCATTATAACAAACAATTTAGCCATTACTATTAATGTTATTATTATTATTATTATTATTATTATTATTATTATTATTATTATTATTATTATTTACAGAAGTAACAATACACATATAATATGATTATAGAATCAAAGTAATAATTGCAATACATAAAAAATCCAGATGAATAGGGAGTAGCAATAAAAATATAAATAGTATTGCAAAATTGTTGTTGATATTACTATTATAACTTTGAGGTAACTAAATATAAGCAGCTATTGAAATAACGAAATAATGTCAGTGATTATAATGTATATACTTATCAGATATCTACACTTATATTTAGGAATTATTTGTATTAGATGTACAACAACAATGACAATTATACTGCTGCTAATACTGCTATTACTGCTGAATACACATTCTTTCTAAATATTAATTTTTTGGCATCCTAATGTCATCTAAGTATAAAACGAAACATATTTCCATGGTTATAACATTTATGTTCTTACAGTTTTAATTTTTTTTAGGATATTATATCAAAATTATATGTTACTAGTCTATGTCCTTAAAATAAGTAACATATAAGAGTGAAAGACAACAAGCTTTTGTAAAATTTAACAAATAATTTATTTCCCTAGAATACACAGTGAAAATGAGAAAAACAACTAACGGTATTGCGAATTAAATCCCAAAACAGATACAAGTCCTAATAATATAAGGTCCTGAACCCAACTCAGTGTATGTCCAGCAGCAGAGAGGGTGAACAATACAAAATCATTTTCGAGCAAAATTTGTCTCAAAAGTAAACTACACACACAAAAAAATAAAATAAAAAAACAAGGTTAATAAAGCCAAACTGAGGCCTCTAACCGAACGTATTTCCTTACTGCGGAAAACAGACCGCAATAACATTAAATCATTTGGGTTGGCTAGCTTTGTTACTTCATCGCTGACACCCGTGTTTATAAAATTGTGTGAGTGTTCGTTTGTGTACTCGTGCACTTGATTATTGTCGTTCACCATCTCTGCTGCTGTAATTAACCAAATATTTTATCAAGTCCGTTACGATATCTCGACCTAGGATCAGGTAAATTTATTGTGAAAAATCCAAACGGGATAGCTTGCGCGCGTGCAAAGAAATTTTTAAATTTAATTATATTCATATCCCCTGAACACCAAGTATAATAAATATTTTGCAAAGTATAATTGTCTACTCCACTGAACACAACCAAAATATTGCAGTTGTCTCTGATTACTTTAGGTATTTGCGTATATCTCTGAGTAACATAAATCACATCTGTATTTTTGTGTCTGCCTCTGGAAAATATCCGGGCTGGATTTGATTGTTTGTTCAGCATGAATAAGTCCATCGAGATCATCAACATATTGGGCTTCATCAATATCGGTAATAAAATCAACGACACCGTAGCCGTCTTCTTCACATAATGATTTTGCATTTTCATTAAAATCCTTAAGTACTTCATAACATCGTTGATCATCTACAGATGGCGCTACCACAACCATAAATTTATTATGAATAGTTGCGCGATTTTCCCTCGATGAAACATATTACATACAATAGTTATCTGGTCAATTCGATGCCTCTATGATCGGTGTGAAATCGGTACATATCATTATATTATTATGAAAATGGACCGATTTCACACCTATGAAAACTAAAGATACAACAGTCTATTACTGATTCTTGGTGTTATCATGCATCATGTCCAAGCATACTGAACCAGTTGCTAATACTCCAGATATGAAATGTTAACATCACAATATGATCGTCCTTGATAGGATCAAGGACATTGATATCATCACCGCCGCAAAATCCTTGAGCGTCGTTGTAGTATTCGATCCAGCGCTCGTCATCGATAAAATCTGATTTTGGCCACATGGGATTATTAAGTGTATAATCCGATCTTGTTGTATTTTTATTATTTGCTGTCAAAGACGCTCCAAATCCTTTGTAGATAGTTTGATTTTCTCAATGGCATTTCCTGTTCTTAGTTTTGATTTATGAAGTCTTGTCTCAGAAAATATACTAGACCAATTCTTCAGCAGTTCGTTGTATTCCGATAACTGATCAACATCGACTAACATATTCTCAAGGTACATTCTTAAGTCCGGTCCTGATATTGCCACTGATGTCGTTGATAAATCGTCAGGAACAACGTCTGGTAAACTCAACATTGCTAGAAAACTTCTTATCGCGTTGAGTTTTTCATGAGGACTTATTACATCTGATCTGAACATTTTAGCATCAATCGCATTACCGTTATTAAATTTATCAACGATAACTCGCTGAGTACGTTTTACCCGTGATGAATTGTTATATAACTTTTCAACTTCATCAGCGGGTAACTTTCCTACGTCACACTGAAACATACGATTCAGGTATGATTTTTTTGCTTGGTACCGTTCTAATTTTTCTTCGGGATTGGATTTGAAATATCGAGGAATATTTTCACACTCTACGGTGAGTTGAGATTTTTTTATTCGATCACCAACACTGGTCTTCAGACATTCATCTATGGCTGGATTATTCTTGATGTCTTCATCGTTCGGTTTCTTGATGTTATTTTTCTTTCGCCAGGTATCATAATCATCCGGTGGGGTTTCAATGATCGTATAACCGGCATTCTTCATCATAGTAATTAATCTCGGTGTAAGTACATCTTGGAATTATTCCCATCCATGATATCGCTGAGATACGCAAATCCGTATGGAAGTGATAATTTACCTTTGTTAGGACATCTTCACAATTTAGTCTTATCATCAAGAAGTCGTTCACGATCAATAATTAATTTTGTTATCTCCTCGCGTGTTATCGGAAGTTTGTCGCATTGTTTCTTCTTTGCCGAATAATGAATTTCGTTAACACAACGAAATCGATGAATCGCTTGTTTGGTTGCTTCAACTGATCCTAATTCCTCAGAGAACACATGCATGACAGTAAATCGCTCATCAACGATACTGACCCCAGCTTCAAGTGTGTGGTTAAATATAACAACATCATAATCGTCGAATGCAACATTAATGTTGCTGAAATCTGTTTTCTTTTGCACCGGATCAGTATCCGAGTGATAGTATTTAACGCGATAACCAAGATGTTGTAACTGTTTTGCAAGACTTTCAACGGAATAAATCGTCCTGGATTTATTAGGAGTAAATACAGTAATTTCGTTTCCTAATTTTACCTGTTTTAATAAATTCAACAAATTATCACGGTGAGAATTCTCAACGATGAATTTCTTTCCATGATCAGGTTTATAATCTTTGATGATGAATTTCATTGATGACCGGCCCATTTTGTCTCTGAACAATATCAAATCGTCTTCGTCAGCATCTGCATCGAGAACAATTAATCGTTTACATGTTGTTACTAATCCAGCAAATTTATCCCAACGATCTTTACTTAGTCGAACTGACGAGAACTGTTGTCGTCGTATTCCGTGCCACTCATCAGCGTTCAATACATCTGGGACTCCTTTTATTCCGTGTAATGACTCCCACTGAATATCAACGCGTCGTTTGTCTTTGGGTTTAAATATTATATCACCGGTAATATCAGAATACGATTCTATTCCATGATCCGATTTTACTTTTTCCGTAAATGTTTTACGATAACTAATAACAACGACAGATTGATCGGGATGCAGTGATTTCCATGCGGCTTCTGATTTGCCCATTCCACATACTGATCCATCGATGTAGTCTTCGTCGTGGATTATTCGACAACCTGTACCATTTTCATGAGCTGGTAATACAGTATACGAATAATCCGGTTTTCGTTCTCTGAAATATCCGGGATAATGACATTTACGTTTTGCTTTTATCACATATTTGATATAATTCTCGTCGATGCGACGTTCAGGTAATCCATCGACGATTTGTTTTATTACCTCGTTCGATGATTCACCGTTGATGACTTTTTGAATTTCCTCGTCAACCGTTCCACCATCACGAGAAACGGTTATTTGTTTTCCAGTGCTTCTTGGACAAACTACCACATAACAATCCGCGTTAGCAAATACTAAACAATTATCGCATTTATCCTCGACGCGATCATATATATGATAGTATCCATGCTGACGTTCGCAAATGTTACAATAATGACCAGGACGTCTTGATATGGTAAATTGATTCTGGGACGCATTGACAAGACCGATCAATTGATCGGGTTGTCCCGTTAACGCTATTGATATTCGTTCGATAGCATCATCTGGAATACTACTGCCAAGGCCAATAATAATATCGTCATTGATGCTATCAGGGTCATCGCATTTTGTGTATTTGAGTTGAATCGAAGTTGGACAAACTAACAGATCAGATGCAGCATCCGTAACATTGTTAGGTGATATTAATTTTTTACACGCTGTGTTTTTTCCAGATTGATGTGATCTGGTTTTATTCAACTTGATACTGTAAAGACCAGCTTGACGTTCAATACTCCAACCGTGATTCTTTTCATCGGCAGCACATTTAGTTAATTCACGCTGTTGATCAAATGTCACTGGCGTGGATTTACATAATACGTGATAACCACCATTTGTTTCAAACACGAATACACGATCACGAGGACAATCGCATAATCCCGCGAATTAATCAATGATATCATCAATGCTGATTGGTTCGTTACTTGGTTTTACTTCATATGTTCCGTAACGATATGTTGCCATTTCACGAACATATTTGGTGTCGGAATCAAATACAGGATATCTTGGGCGGAATTTTGGAATAATTTCAGTTGCTGATGATTGTCCAATGAATTCATCAGCGAGACGGTTGCAATCATCATCAGATACAAACACGTAGAATGTATCGAAATTTTGAATAATTAATTGTTGACAAGATTTCTCGCTTTTGATATCATCAAGAACAAAATTTCTTATTGCTGCTTCTTTGTTTGAGTGCCAAATAACGTCGTTGAATGAATTCAGAACCATCAGCGAGTATTCACTGAGATGCCAATAACTGAATTTGGCAATCTCGTTTAGCTCATGTTGCGGGGTTTCTTCGCAAATTATGTTTACGTAATCAGGTGTTTCATTAAACATGTTCTCATCGAGACGATCCCAGTATTCTTCTTCTGATTCAATCAGGATTTCTGGTTCCTCTGGTTTTGGAACATTTAGTTACCCTGGTTTTACCAGGGTAGATTTTTCCAGAATGACATCATTGTTTAGCTTTTCTGAGTATGGACATTCACATGGCAAAATCGTGCAGAAAATGTCACATGGATGATCATTAATTAAAATATTATTGTAGGTATAATCACGTTCGTTATCTGACATCGGTTTAGCGGTATCTGGTGATAATATTTCTTCTCTGACATCCATTTTATTCCATCCTATATAATAATATCTCAAACAAGTTTTTATAATCAATCGAAAATTGAAATATATCTGTATTATAACATAATGCCATTCCAAGTAGTATCTAATTATTGTCCGAGGATGTTTCAAGGATAAACAGAAACATGCGGTAAACGATGCCGCGGCGAATAATGCGGTTATCACAATCAAATGCTAAGAAAAGGATCAGTAGGTATCAAACCATGTTTAGGTTGTGGTAATGGAGTACGCAGTAAAATTAATCTTTGTACGAAATGGCGGAAACAATTATAGAACCCTACTGATTTATTACGAACAACGAAAACTGAAATATCAACCTCACAAAGAAAAACCACTAACGGTTGAGGAATTTCTGCTGAACTACACACATATAATCCACTTGATTATGTCAAGGACTCGTCAAGGTGCCACATCTGGTCAACCCGATGCAATGAAAGCCCGAGATACAACGGTTAATTAACCCTTGACTGGTCAAGGCTGAGACCATTATCGTTGTTTGAGGAAAGTACATATTTTAATAATAATATATAATGAATATGCACTTTCCTCATCCGTGACTATGTCAACGTCGAGCAGTGTACGTCTGATTCTGAACACACTAGCCTGTCACGTTGAAAATCAGGGGATACAAATAATAATTATTCAACCAGTGACAATGTCAGCGGGATAAAAATAATTATTCGGCCATGTGCCATATGATGTTTATCAACCAGCGAAACAATGATGTTTTTTTCTTCATTGTATCGAGATCATGCTTGATTAATCCAGCTCATTTATTTTATCGTGTAATTATTTTTTCAGGGAAATATTAAGAATTAACAGATATTCAATAAATTCTTCATAATTATTGTTCATTTCAGTGTTGTTTCTTAACTTCAAATTTTATCCCTTGACTATATCAAGGACTAGACCGATCTATTAAAAACAGATATAACAGTTATCTGGTCTATCCGATAACTCGATGACAATTTGCGGAATCGGCACATTCATTAAAATGTACCGATTCCACAACCATGAAAAACCCGAAGTAGAACGGTTATTACGGTAAACCGTATAACGACCTGTACGGTGGAGGTCGTCATATTTCGCCGGGTATTGTTAATATTACTTCAACGATTGCAGTCAACCTTGTATGTGACACCACTGATGGCAGTTATCAAGTTGACCTCGGAAAATCCAACCAAGCTAAACAAGGATAAATTCTGTATTCGTTTACGCCTCAAGTACCAACAGGGTATTTGATTGTGGCGTCACATACCAAATAACCGTTCTACCACGTGTTTTTCATGGTTTTCAAATCGGTACATTTTCATAATAATATATAATGAATGTGCCGATTTCACATCAACGATAACGATGTTATAGAGGCCGTGAATTTATCAGATAACTGCTCTATCGAAACCCAGATTTCAATATAGACTGTTGTATCTCGGCTTTTTCATCCTTGATTTATCAACGGGGAAACGCGTTATTTTCGTAATAATATATAATCAGCATCGATGATATCATTGATTAATTCGCGGGATTATGCGATTGTCCTCGTGATCGTGTATTCGTGTTTGAAACAAATGGTGGTTATCACGTATTATGTTAATCCACGCCAGTGACATTTGTTCAACATTGTGAATTAACTAAATGTGCTGCCGATGAAAAGAATCACGGTTGGAGTATTGAACGTCAAGCTGGTCTTTACAGTATCAAGTTGAATAAAACCAGATCGCATCAATCTGGAAAAAACACAGCGTGTAAAAAATTAATATCACTTAACAATGTTACGGATGCTACATCTGATCTGTTAGTTTGTCCAACTTCGATTCAACTCAAATACACAAAATACGATGACCCTGATAGCATCAATGGCGATACTGTTATTGGCCTTGGCAGTAGTATTCCAGATGATGCTATCGAACGAATATCAATAGCGTTAACGGGACAACCCGATCAATTGATCGGTATTGTCAATGCGTCCCAGAATCGATTTACCATATCAAGACGTCCTGGTCATTATTGTAACATTTGCGAACGTCAGCATGGATACTATCATATATATGATCGCGTCGAGGATAAATGCAATAATTGTTTAGTATTTGCTAACGCGGATTGTTATGTGGTAGTTTGTCCAAGAAGCACTGGAAAACAAATAACCGTTTCTCGTGATGGTGGAACGGATGACGAGGAAATTCAAAAAGTCATCAACGGTGAATCATCGAACGAGGTAATAAAACAAATCGTCGATGGATTACCTGAACGTCGCATCGACGAGAATTATATCAAATATGTGATAAAAGCAAAACGTAAATGTCATTATCCCGGATATTTCAGAGAACGAAAACCGGATTATTCGTATACTGTATTACCAGCTCATGAAAATGGTACAGGTTGTCGAATAATCCACGACGAAGACTACATCGATGGATCAGTATGTGGAATGGGCAAATCAGAAGCCGCATGGAAATCACTGCATCCCGATCAATCTGTCGTTGTTATTAGTTATCGTAAAACATTTACGGAAAAAGTAAAATCGGATCATGGAATAGAATCGTATTCTGATATTACCGGTGATATAATATTTAAACCCAAAGACAAACGACGCGTTGATATTCAGTGGGAGTCATTACACGGAATAAAAGGAGTCCCAGATGTATTGAATGCTGATGAGTGGCACGGAATACGACGACAACAATTCTCGTCAGTTCGACTAAGTAAAGATCGTTGGGATAAATTTGCTGGATTAGTAACAACATGTAAACGATTAATTGTTCTCGATGCAGATGCTGACGAAGACGATTTGATATTGTTCAGAGACAAAATGGGCCGGTCATCAATGAAATTCATTATCAATGATTATAAACCTGATTATGAAAAGAAATTCATCGTTGAGAATTCTCACCGTGATAATTTGTTGAATTTATTAAAACAGGTAAAATTAAGAATCAACATTACTGTATTTACTCACAATAAGTCCAGGACGATTTATTCCACTGAAAGTCTTGCAAAACAGTTACAACATCTTGGTTATCGCGTTAAATACTATCACGCGGATACTGATCCGGTGCAAAAGAAAACAGATTTCAGCAACATTAATGTTGCATTCGACGATTATGATGTTGTTATATTTAACCACACACTTGAAGTTGGGGTCAGTATCGTTGATGAGCGATTTACTGTCATGCATGTGTTCTCTGAGGAATTAGGATCAGTTGAAGCAACCAAACAAGCGATTCATCGATTTCGTTGTGTTAACGAAATTCATTATTCGGCAAAGAAGAAACAATGCGACAAACTTCCGATAACACGCGAGGAGATAACAAAATTAATTATTGATCGTGAACGACTTCTTGATGATAAGACTAAATTGTGAAGATGTCCTAACAAAGGTGAATTATCACTTCCATACGGATTTGCGTATCTCAGCGACATCATGGATGGGAATAATTCCAAGATGTACCTTACACCGAGATTAGTTACTATGATGAAGAATGCCGGTTATACGATCATTGAATCCCCACCGGATGATTATGATACCTGGCGAAAGAAAGATAACAACAAGAAACCGAACGACGAAGACATCAAGAATAATCCAGCCGTAGATGAATTTCTGAAGACCAGTGTTGGTGATCGAATAAAAAAATCTCAAATCACCGTAGAATGTGAAAATATTTCTCGATAAATTACAACCGTACGAAGCAAAAAAATCATACCTGAATCATATGTTTCAGTGTGATGTAATAAAGTTACCCGCTGATGAAGCTGAAAAGTTATATAACAATTCATCACGGGTAAAACGTATTCAGCGAGTTATCGTTGATAAATTTAATAACGGTAATGCGATTGATGCTAAAATGTTCAGATCAGATATAATAAGTCCTCGTGAAAAAACTCAACGCGATAAGAAGTTTTCTAGCAATGTTGAATCTACCAGACGTTGTTCCTGACGATTTATCAACGACATCAGTGGCAATATCAGGACCGGACTTAAGAATGTACGTTGAGAATATGTTAGTTGATGTTGATCAGTTATCGGAATACAACGAACTGCTGAAGAATTGGTCTAGTATATTTTCTGAGACAAGACTTCATAAATCAAAACTAAGAACAGGAAATGCCATTGAGAAAATCAAACTGATCTACAAAGGATTTGGAGCGTCTTTGACAGCAAATAATAAAAATACGACAAGATCGGATTATACACTTAATTATCCCGTGTGGCCAAAATCAGATTTTATCGATGACGAGCGCTGGATCGAATACTACAACGACGCTCAAGGATTTTGCGGCGGTGATGATATCATTCTCCTTGATTCTATCAAGGACGATGATACTGTCGTGTTAAAGTTTCATATCTGGAGCATCAACAACTCATTCAGTATGCTTGGACATGATGCATGATAACACCAAGAATCAGTAATAGACTGTTGTATCTTTAGTTTTCATAGGTGTGAAATCGGTCCATTTTCATAATAAATGTAATGGTATGTACCGATTTCACACCGATCATAGAGGAATCGGATTGACCAGATAACTATTGTATGTAATATGTTTCATCGAGGGAAAATCGCGCAATTATTCATAATACATTTATGATTGTGGTAGCGCCATCTGTAAATGATCAACGATGTTATGAAGTACTTACGGATTTTAATGAAAATGCAAAATCGTTATATGAAGAAGACGGCTACGGTGTCGTTGATGTTATCACCGTTATTGACGAAGTCCCATCTATTGCTGATCTCGATGGACGTATTCATAATTTAGTAGTTTAGGACGATGTGATGTTGAAACAAATAATCAAATCCAGCCCGGATATTTTCCAGAGGCAGATACAACAATACAGATGTGATTTATGTTACTCAGAGATATAAGCAAATACCTAAAGTAATCAGAGACAACTGCAATATTTTGGTTGCGTTCAGTGGAGTAGATAATTATACTTTACAAGATAGTTATTATATTTGGTGTTCGGCGAATATGGATATAATTAAATTAAAAAATTTCTTTGCACACGCGAAAGCGATCTCGTTTGTATTTATTACAATAAATTTACCTGATCCTAGGTCGAGATATCGTAACAGACTTGATAATATATTTGGTTAATTACAGCAGCGGAGAGGGTGAACGACAAAAAATACGTGCACGAGTACACAAACGAACACTCACATAATTTTTTAAACACGGGTGTCAGCGATGAAGTAACGAAGCGAGCTAACCCACACGATTTGATTTTATTGCGGTCTGTTTTCCGCCATATGGAAATACGTTCGGTTAGAAGCCTTGGTTTGGCGTTGTTAACCTTTTATTTTTAATTTTTTTCTGTGTGAAATTTACTTTTGAGACAAATTTTGCTCGAGAATGATGTTGTATCGTTCACCCTCTCTGCTTCTTCTCCCGAAGAGATCCAAAACTGAAGTCGATGACGTGTCTGTTATAGCTCATGGAGTGCTGATGTGTCAACAGTCTTTTGTTGAATCACATTAATATAATTCCAAGTTTGAATTCAGTATAAATTCCTACGAATGTCTCTGTGGAAGGATTTTATCAGAGGACTTTTATATTTCTAGAGAAAATAATCACTTGAATTCAGTAATTTGAAGAAAGTAAAATTCAGCCCAAACTGGCCACAACATAATACAACTTGAAAGTGCTAGACGTTAAAGCACGAATGACCAAATCCTCACAATCAAAATATTATATAGTTGTCTACTTAACCTCAGGTTACAATGAACATTTTCTAAAAACAGAAACATTACCTAATGGAAAATAACCCTCTAGAATGATCCTCATGTTTAAAAAATCAAAACTATAACCTGCAAAATTCACTTAGGAAAGTCCAAAACCCTGACCCAAATCAACGTATTTCTATCAACTTCTTGTTTTAATAAATATCCTGATATTCAGCCTATACACATAGAGAATAATCTAGCTTTGTATTAGTTGTTTGCATAGAATGAAATTTAAAAAAAATCAATCAGGTCAAGCACATATGAACTCAGTTTTGGACAAGGTCAAGACCAGCATACACTGTTACATTGCAATAGCATTTAATTAAATAAAATGTTTAGGAACTAATAAACTAACATTAAAATAAAATATACATTACATATACAAATCTATGACCTACTTATATGGCATATTTATGATTTAGCGAGTGACGTGTTAATAGCTTAGATAGTTATGTTACTGTATCAATGGATCTCTTTATTTTATCTACAGTCATTAAAGTGGGAGATATCTTGCATGGTGTGGCCACTATAGATTCACATCACCTGCGTGCACCTCACAATTATTTTATAACTGGATATTCATTACTATTTTAGTGTTTGTCAACTGTCGTGACTTTGGCCATTGAAACACGAACAGGGACATGGATGAATTTCCACTAATGAAAGGTTATAGACGTAGTTTTTACTTGTTTTAAGTTCAAACATTTTGCTCGGGGGTGAGAGTTGGGTGTGGCATATATGGTGATGATTTTGAGGATATAGGATCCAGTCTCTGATCATCATTCTTCCTCCGGAAGGAAACTTGTATCTGTGCCAGAAATATTGATAATCAGCCTCATCAGTCACCCAGGTAGTTATGTTTAAGATCATCCTGAATAGACAGTAAAGCCAAGCAAGATTTCATCATTGTTGAAGAACAGGCTGGTTTCAGAGCAGGACGTACACGATAGAACAGATCTTACACCTTAGAATAATCTGGGAAAATTGTTTGCAGCATCAACTTGACCTCTGACTTCACTGACTTCAAGAATGATTTTCTCAAGGTAATGCATGCAGCCTTGTGGGCCACCATGTAGATATACAACATAAACGCAAAGTTAATCAGCATCAAATAAAACGTGCATTACAAGGCGACCAGCGCAGTCCTCGTCGATCATAATATAGGAGATTGGTTTAGAACCACAGTCGAAGTCAGACAGGGGCTGCTACCTCTAACCCAATATCTTCAACATCTACCTGAAAAGGATCATGTCCAATGCCTTAGAGGACCACGAGGTCAGTGTCAGTGTTGAGGGCAGAACAATCACCAACCTCCGCTTTGCTGATGATATCGATGGCTTAGCAGGAAATGAACAAGACTTGGAAACCGTAGCTAATGGCAAATGACCCAATAGAAATCCAAAGGCATATAAAGATGAATGGACATAAGGTAGGCAAATTGACAAACTTCACGGACCTAGGCGTTATATCCTCTGGCTAGGCTGAAGCCCATTTGGAAGGACTGTAATATGACGTTTGGTCCAAGATCAAGCTTATGCGCTCCCTTGTAATGTCCATATTCCTGTATGCATGTGAGTCATGTATCCTGACAGCAGAACTAGAGAGAATAGTACATGCGTTAGATATGAGATGCTATCTACAGATCCTGAATATCTCATATTTAGACCACATCTCTATTGAGGAGGGGCGCATTAGAATCCTAGGTGTAACTGGACCATATGAAGATCTACTCACCACTGTAAATAAACTCAAACTAAGATGGTATGGTCACATCTGATACTCATCTGGCATGTCAAAGACAATCCTGCAAGTCACAATGGGATTAAAGAGAAAACAAGGCAGACACAAGAAGGGATGGGAACATAACATCAATTGGTGGACAGGGATGGACTTTTTAAAATACCAAGGGGCAGTGGAGACCAGGCGAACATGAAGAGAGATTTGTCGCAAAATCATCAGTGGGGCCCCTACAACCAGCCACGCTGAAAGATTTAAAATGAAATGAAAGATTAATCAGCTGCCATGGTAATAAAAAGGTAGTGGAAGGCCACACATCTAACGTTGAAAACGAATACATGGAAACCATGAGTCTGTTTCCTTCTCACTCCACAACGCAACTGTTGTAATATTGCATAATGCTAGGTTTCTATCAGTTGGAGGCATTGGAGGATGAATCAATTTAGATCGTCCAGATAATTCACTGGAACCTCCATAATAGCCCATGCAAGCTCAATTTTATGATATATAGATTAATAACTAAACTTTGTTGATGGTAATTTGAAAATCCTGAGATGGCATGACATGTACCCACTAATGAGAAAAATATAGCATTTGTATTCTACCACAGTGGAATATATATTTCCAGGATCCATTTCAACAGACGACATGCCTATTATTGAGATGATCAGGCAGCCAATACGGCGAAAAAGTTCAAGGAGGGCCCCATGTAGACTGATACAAATAATAAGCTTTGATTATTCCCCCTCATCAACTAGTAATCATCCTTAGGCTGATATATAAAAGTTTGCTATATTCTGAGAATATTTGAGGTTTACGATGTTTGTCAAGCAATTGCTAGGAAACGACGTCAGGATAGTGAGATGTGCGAATGTCTCTTTAGTCCAAAAATTGTTACCATTAACCATTTTCGGTTGAAACGTTAACAGACATTGGCACTGTAACCAGTGCGGCCACACCAAACTGGCTCAGAGAAGATAAGACATTGTTCCACCATATGGAATAGAGCTCGCTTCTATAGACTTGATTGTGCCATTTGCAAAAGATACACCCAGTTCACCTGTCACGGTGTTTCCATATTTGTTTACAAAATCACTGCCAGCTGCAGCAGTTGCACAGGCAACACTTTTATGCAGTTATCTCACATGGAGATAGTTGGTTCAAAATGAAAATGGTGCTGATCTTACGTATTATATAGAAAGTTATTTACATGGGGTTTTCAGCAAAAGATTAGGGGTAGTTGACCAGGGGTGACTGAACAGGGGGTGAATGTCCGGGATATATGACCGGGAGTAATTGTTCTACAACCCCATCTGGTATGTTGTATTAATGCTATCTCTCCCACATGGCTGGCATATTGACACTGGACTTTCACCAGAAGACATCTCATAATGGAAATTGCGCTCTTCTGATATCCAATATGGTCACCATATTAGTCAGCTTAAAAATTGTGTTATTGTTATTGCTGCAAACTGGAAAGTAATTTTGGCACGGATTGTCACTAGAATCAGATTTCTGATACTGCCTTGTTAGTAAAAAATTAATAAGCTGCTGCTCTGGTGTCCTCTGTGATCATCACCTTGGATATCATGTCATTGCCATTTGTCTTAAATGGAGTCATTCGGACACGTTTTTTTTTTTCAACTGGAAGACTTCTTATAGTGTCAGGTAGTTTCTCAATAAAAATGATTCAGATTCAGACTGAATTTATTCATCATTTTTTCCATGTAGAAAATATTATCTCTGACCCTCTCAAGTGGATGACACATTCAGCTTGGGAATTTCGCTAACAGACTTGTGGAACCCAGTTGGTCATACACGAAACTCGTGCGAATCATATAAACAAGAGGACTATCACATCATCCGTCGTGATGTCACTTCATCCCTTTAATGGATGGTCATATTGAAGAGGGGTTTTCAACAAAGGATTTCCAATGATGTCTACTTTGTCTTGGAGGAAAACGGAGCCAATCTGACATGCAATATCTCCACCACAGCAGCGAATTCGACACTTGTGTAATAGATGAAGTAGAGAAGTGATATGAAGTTTAAAGGACGAAATGTTCTTATCTTGAATTTCTTTAAAGTTTCTGTTTTGCCCAGTAGAGCAGAGCATCAGTCCCCTTAATAGACTCTTTGTCATCACTACAGAGGCTTGTCAGCCACAGAAGATGTTTTCACATCAATTGCAGGCCTTTTGTAAATAAGGCTGACTCAACACTTGTATTTTCTGTATTTCCAGCTCTAGGACAGATGACATCGTTTGTGGGTTCGCTCAGTCTGATATGGAATCAACTGTAATATGTCACGTTCTAGCCTTTAAAATAACCTCTCAAATTCAACACAGAATGAGGACACAATGGTCCAGTTGGTAGACAATCCCAGGGAATTGCCACTGAATAGAGATGATCAGTCAAATCAGATATAATCCCTCCTACACAACAATCCAAATATTCTCAACTTTACTTCTGGCTTATATCAAATGACCAGTTATCAAGAGTTTTGTTTGAGCAAGTTTGTCAACTTCATCTCCTAGGTCTTTAGGCAATCAACTTCTAAGGTTCACGCCACTTGGATAATGTTCTGTATTCGATTTAGTATCACAGGTATTGATTATGGCATATTTTATTTTCTGTCTTTAAGAGATAAATATGCTCCGTATCCACCATTAAAGGCTATATGGCAGCCTTCTCTAATACTCTAAAGTCAATATGTGCTCCCTTATTGATGTAGACCCCAGACGATCACTTGCTAGCTACTCCAAAACTACCTAAATCAGTTTCTCAATCTATAATGCTGAACTGGAACCTTTTATGTATTCCTTGTACTTTCCGCGTGCACGCTTAAGTGGCCCTTCCTTTGGGAACGTTACCTCTTAAAGCAATCTTTCTTCTTTCAGTCGGATTGGCGAGGAATAGTAAATATATGCCTTTTTTTGGAAAAGAATTGATTGTTGGTTTATTATAGTTATGATATGCTTTCTGTCATTTGCCATGGCTATGGAGCAGCTCACGCAACAGCTCCTCATTCTTTGAATTAAAATTCCAAGCCTTGGTTACATCTGTTTTGCCGGAAATGAAGATAAGCTCCTTTGTCCAATTAAAATTTACGCTTCTATTTCGCTGAATCAAGGAATATAGATGGCCAAAACAGTCTCTTTATCCTTAAAAAGGTTCTTTGACATACCAGCTGTAACGTCCTCATGGTGGATAATTTCTGCTATCAGATCGCGTATCATTCTATCACTGAGAAAAATCCCAGATCAAGGCCTCAGTGCGTTCCATGGTGAAGGCATTGATGAATTATGTTCAGCTGTGCCAGCCTAGCCTGTTACGTGTCTAGGCTCTTACAGAAAGTAACAAGAAAAGAGTGAAGACAACAAGCCGTGTAAAATTTAACAAATAGTTTATTTCCCTAGAAAAACAAAGTAAAATTGAGAAAGAGAACTTACGGTTTTGCGAATCAAATCCAAAATTAATCCAAGAAAACAAAATATAAAAGTCCTATTATTAAAAGGTCCTAAATGAATCTAAGTTCGATTCCCGATGAAAATCCAAGATGGAAGGCGATGACGTATGCAATAGTCACTTTTATCCTGATAGGTCAACAGTTCCTTGTTGAATCACAGAATATAATATTCCAGTTTAGAATTCCGAATAAAATTTCAATAAATGTCTTTGTCCAAGAATTTCGTAGGAACACTTAAATATTTCTAGAGAAAAGAGTTAATAATTCCATAAAATAGAATTTCAACTCAAACTGGTCACAACAAATCACCTTTAAGTGTCAAAGATTTAAAACCTAACTGAACAAATTCTTATTAAGAAAACGGTTATACACTAAGGTGAGACGCAAAAGAGATTCCTGAATGTAGGTCACGTGATCATTTTCTAGAACAACGTAGAAACTTTTTACATGTTTACCTTCGCGTACTCAGGTATGGCCTTGACTGAAATCAATGGTTCTTACTCTGAGAATCAAAAGTAAAAACCGTTGTTTACTGGAAACTGCCACTGGTTTTGAGTCAAGGTCTGAAACTGGATAAAATGTTTATATTATTAGTTGTTTATAAAAACTTAACAGGTCGAACAGAACTAAATTAAATTGCTAAAAGTAAAATTAAATCAAGTAGACAAAGTTATCATTACAATAGCATGGAATGGAATAAAATAATTTAAAACTAACAAACAAATAATTAAATTACATATACATAACAAGGTATATATTGCAGAGGGAGTCATGCAATAAAATTAGTGGGTCGGTGGAAGTAAAATGGCACCCACTGTGTGACTGACATGGGACTTGTTAGGCAAGGCACAGCGAACAATCTATTAAATATTCAAGAGAACTCTTGTATGAGATAGTCAGAAGCAATGGAACTCTAGTGGTTTCAGGAAATAGGGTGGGTTATTGACCTCATGGAATGTCACAGATACTGGAAGTCCATTCCCATATATTATGTGCATTATGCTGATGGAAGGCTGTAACTGCAAACATCCTAGCCTATGCATTGTGTCATGACCTAATTCATCCCGGAATATTGTTTATCTCAACACTAATTACAATTATTGCCTGACATTGTTTAATGTCAATATATGCATGGAGAACTATATTCGCTTTACGTGCGTTGTGAACATTTCTGGGACATGTCACTCCATAAATAACATTTATCAAGTCCCTGAACATTTCGCCATTCAACTGCAAGAGGATGCTGGAAAACGTTCGCCTTGTTCATTTGCCACTCAGCCATATTTTTGTCAAGATATGGTCTTTTGCTGTGATGAAAACTAGTCCTGTTTTCATGTCTAATTTTCAGATGAATCATGGAATTAAATGAATCAATCATTTGCAGTCTTGCCGCTTTACTTCTAACCCTATGACAATCATATAAATAATATTAAGTTTATTTGCCAGCGCATCCCAAATCACCACACCACCACTACTTATTGTACACAAAGCACAATGGTGCATATGACTAATTTGAAGAACAATGCAAAAGGGTACATTTAAATATTATATGTTATGGAGAAATATCTTTCCTCGTCTTTAAGAATCAAATTCGACGTGCAACGGAACGAAGGCATTTATGCATTAGATTGAATGGGGTCAGTCCTACAGCTTGGCAGGCCATCCTTCAATCTGCAGTAACGTGCCCCACTTCTCTTCTGCAGCAATAAGCAAGTCTATTTTCATAGACTCCCGTTAGGGCATTAGCCTCGCACTGGAATGGTAAATGCAGCAGTGCAATAATATTGGGTAATGTGTTGCAAATATTTAATGCAGTTTGGGGGAGGTAGTAAAACTGGTTTACCTTATGTAATTCTTTCCAACTATTGTTGCCTAATTCCCTCTCCCCTCCATGCCGAGATGTTCTTGAGTCTTGTTGCAAGTCAAAGACGGACGGGTGACAGAAATAGCTATGGAATTAAATGGTTCATTTTGATGGTTTTTATTGCTTTTTAATCCGCAATTATCATCACTAAATGGAGGAGACCGTATTCCCCCCCCCAATAAAACAAACAACCCCCCCAAAAAAAAAAACAACACAAACGTCAGGAAAAGAGATAGCAATTAAAAACAGCAGATAAGAATTACATAACAAGAATCTGTTTTACTTGTCATTCTTTCACACATCTCAATCCAATTTAATACAATCCAAACAAAGAACAACACCCAACCCCCCAAACAAAAACAAAGCAAAACAAGGAACAAAAACAACCAAAGAAGACTACATTTGACTAATTTGAAAAAATATTGCTATAAAGATATATAGATATAGTATATGCTATGGAGAAATCCACTGCATACAAGTAAAATATTTTGTATTTATGCATCAAGAAGGCTCATAGATGATGTAGTTCACAGATGCTTTACTTATACGTTCATTTTAATCTTTTAAAATATTATTTGTAATTCAGATAATGAGTTCGAAATTCAAAGAGGATGAGTTAAATGCCATGGTGTCTCTGCAAGGCAAAATGATCTCTCCAGTACTTTATGCTTTCGTGCCAACTAAAACTGAACGCCACATTTTCATGGAGTTTGTCGATGGTAAGTTTGATATCGAAAGATTATCTATTTTAATGTAATATGCCGATCAATAATATTAAGTACCTTATATAAAATTCGCACTTTATGAATATAGCATGACTTTTGTAGATATTCAGAAACTGTATCAATGACTTTACACAAATAAAAAATTAAAATGAAAAGATAACAAATAACGATAAGAAACTGGTGCGGTTTCAGACATGGCATTCACGAGCATGGATGAAAATCTTCGAAAATTTTATAGCAAGGTCTAAAGAGTTTAGGCTAATTTTCCTCTGTTTAACTGATGAAATTATTCTGCATCTGCTGTAATTACATTTGAGAATGAACTAAAAAGTTATTTGTTGAGGTCCATATAATTTGTTCTTCAATTTTTCTTCTGGAACGTTAATTCAGCAAAAGGTTTCAGTTCAAATTTTTCACCCTCCAGTATGAGTTGATGCTCTTATTGTGGTAAATTAGGAAATGAAAATAACTAGCACTAAGCATAGTATAAACCAACGATTGCTACACACTTGAATAGGCTAATAGCAATTGCTGTGAAGAAGTATGAAAATACTGTGTTTTGTATTGGCCGAGCATTGTACGGATGGATTCTCTAGGGTGTATATCGTAAGTCACAAAGTAGAAATAATACCTGAAGTAAATATTTTCGTCAAAATCATTAACAGTATTAATCTGATGACAAATCCAGTAATATAGGATGGTAATTGGCAAAATCGTTGTTTATGTGTATGGGTGTGATTTGGATTTGTTAACGCAGATATTTGCTATTTGTTTTCACCCTCATCAACCAGTCAACAATAGGTTATGATGAAGAGTTTTGCATTAAGTTTTATTTTTTTTGTAGCCTATGAAAGTGATAAATTTAATATTGCTATTCTCTCTCCCACTCCACATCCATTCCCATCTTCAGAAAAAGTTTACCTCATCCAAGTCAGTTTCAGATATCGCCTTAATCCATTGCAAAATCCTGCATTGGAAGTTAGAAATATTTATTTAGTTTATTTAGTTTCACCGAATTTATTAAACGGAAGATAGTGTTAAGACTCCTACCTGCAAATAGTGTAAGTACATGACTGAAATTTGTATGTCTTTCGTCAACAATAAATAACAATGGTAACTATGATGTTGCCCATTTTCATGTTGTGACCATCAGATGCGCCAATATGATATGCAGCATGTATCAGTTTTACTTATATTAACCATTCCATCCATATGCGCACACGGGAATGGCGTCAAGTAGCCCAAAACCTAAGTCAAAAAAGTTAATGTAGTCAGTATCTGTTAGCTATCTGATTTCTTCATAATTTCCCAAATTCACTGAGAGTAGATTTTGCATTAGTTTGATTTGCACATATTCAAGAAGCATGAATATTTTCTCCAGTGTTGACCTTTAAATTGAAACACGAATATGCTTATTTCAAAAGATATTAGACAAAATATTTAGGCATGCATTAAATGATTCCCGCAGGATGGAGTCTGGTTTGTACCCAATATGGTCACCATTATGTTATGTTGTCCATTTCCTAAGATCTTATGTTGATGCATTTAAAGCGTTTAGGTTTTATTTAATGATACATTTTCCAAATACTGTAAGTTACCTTCTATGCTTGCCTGATAGATTTGACACATAATTGGCAAACATGATCATCATTTGAAGTATTCAAAAAGAAACGAAAGACAATTAAACCAAAAATTTCTCTCAAATTATGGGAATTGCACAAAATTAGATAGCCTCACATAATATATCTTTCATTCCCCTACCCTTGAATTTAATATTAACTCTTACGCGTTATATATATTACATGCAAAATCGTTACTTACTCCTAAACACAGAAATACTGCATGATCTGATTTGCGAGTATCGAAACCTCTGTGCATCCAAACGTTATTTTCAGGACTCTCAATAATCCAGTTTCATGTGTTTAAGGACTGAGATGCTTCTTATCGCAGATCCGAACCTTGATCTTACAAGATATTCTTATTGTCCTCTTTTTGTCTTCGTGCATGCCAAAATCTGTTCCTGTAGTGACCAAATTGCTAAAATTAGGGTACAGGTAATTTAGCTGTAAGAAAAGACCATGCTAAAATCAGTGTAGGGTCAATTTATCCCAAGCAAAGTTAGAACTAAGAAAATATCCTGCCAAAGATGTGAAATGTTAAGGGAATTTTATAGCACATATTTTACACAAAAGTTTGCTGATGGCGGAATTTTTTATATATGTTGGTTCTGAATAATGAACACTTCAGTTATATTCCTTCTTTTTGTTTTCATGGCATGTTCACTGATTTTAAGAATGTGAATTTGGCATTTGGGTATGAGGAAAGAAATAAAATATGAATTCACACTATACTGGACCCATAATTATTCTTAAATAAGTTAAAGTATTGCATAGTCTTTAAGTAACATGCTATTATTTCTATTTTCAGGAATCACACTAGATGAATTTATTAAAACCATAAAACAGCAGAAAGAATTTTCAATGTGCTCTAGACAGATTGCTTTGCAGATTGGTTCTGATTTGTTTGAAGTTATATTGAAAGTTCATAGCCAAGGATGGGTACACAAAGATCTAAGCGGTATGCTATATGAAGAGGTTATATTTTCATTCAAACCAATTACATTTCGCAAATAATATAAACATATATTTATTTTAGTAATTTTAGATTTTACTTGCAACTACTTTATTCCCGATAACAGATTTTTGAAATGCAAGAATTTACATTTTTAATCGATCTTACAAATTTGTTAACAATTGATTCCAGAGAATAAAAATACATGTAATGTCATTCTTGAGATTATACCCCTGATTCCTTATTATTTATTTTATTCTGAGAAAAATTAAGAAAATAAGAGATGAAATCCTAAAACCTGCATCTGTTCTTGAAAACCAACTTTGCTATTTTGTACGTATCTTATGAAATGTGGTTCATGATACAAATGCAAACTGGAAACTATTTGAAGAGAATTCAAGTATGCAGACTCTTTTATCAAATACATAATGTTGGATACAAACTTGGCCAGAGCAGAGGATAATGACAGGGAGAGTCAAATATGATGGTGGTAAAGTTAACGTTTGGATAAAACATGAAGACCTACACGAGAGCATATCATTTTGAAATTAAAATATTGTCCATGAAATAAATACTCAACAAACGTAAGGGAATATAGTTTGTATAATATTTCTTTCATATGAAAAGAAAGTTATGACATTTATTTTAATAACTGGAACTATCTTTATTTCAGCAAGAAATATCATTGTACAGCATGGGAAGCTAAATAGCAAATTGATTGATTTTGGAATGGCACAGAGAAAATCCAATTTTACAAACTATCGTAAAGATTGGTATAAAATTTTGAGTCATTTTATTCATTTATACTCTTGTTGTATGGTGGAGGTTTACAGTCCGGAGACCATTTCTTTGATGTCCAAATTAAAGAATGTAAGTTGAGATTTCGCTACTGTTTGTTCATGAATTGCGGCATTGTTTATTCCTACGAAACATAACTTGCTCGTGGATCTTGTTGGCATAGATTAATTTTGTTCTTGTCTCCAATAAGAATTCAAAAATATTTGGAATATGTTCATTTTACATTCGTTTCTTATCTCGATGTACAGTTTGAGAATGTAACTATACGTTTGGTTTTCATTTTTAAAATCTATGATTTGTACCTACCGTGGTGTGCCTTTTACTACAATTCATTCTGTATTAAGTAACTTCCGATTATTACTGTACGCTTTAATACCACAACAAACGAAATCAAGTGTTATCAATATGTATTTCATTAAACAAGATATATTTTGTAACTTCTCTGTGACTATTAAATCTGTTACGATTACAAGCAATTCTGTTTGTAAGTAGCAACTGTTGAAATAAAATGTCACCATAGTCGTCTGGTGACAATTTTGCCTGTACTATTTCACCTCGTTGAGCTCAAGATGAAGGGAAATAAGCGTAAAAGGTGTGAAAAATGTTCATCAAATATAGTTGTGTGTAAATAATACTAGTGGGAATGCAAGGGAATAAATTCCAGCACAATATTTCCCATTGAATTTGAAAAAGGGCTGGATATTTTTTTAAATATCATTTAATTTGCAAATACA
Source organism: Megalonaias nervosa (assembly GCA_016617855.1). Classification (NCBI taxonomy): domain Eukaryota; kingdom Metazoa; phylum Mollusca; class Bivalvia; order Unionida; family Unionidae; genus Megalonaias; species Megalonaias nervosa. Next base: position 72,145 of record JAECUM010002250.1, read on the forward strand.
CCGCTTTTTACAATGCAAACATATCCTAGGGTATGTTCTTATCTATGCAAAAGTATTCAAAGGCACATTCGCTGCAATACATCATTAATTCCCTCTCACAATACTTTTTTTCTGCCCAGTTACCTAAGAATGTGAAAGGGCAACTGTTTCCTCTCATCATACAAGCATTGTCAGTAAAAAGCCTTGCTGATATGCACGAGTTTAAACGACAACTACAGAAGGAGTCTGCAGCAGGTGAGGAAGAATAAACAATTATCCAAATTTATGTTTAAGTGTTTGTTTTTAAATCTGGAAAATTAATTTGTAGACCATGATAGAAATTACATCAGAAACATTACGTCAAAAGCTTTGCTGATCTCTAGAAATGTGCAAGATATAACGTTTTCTTTTATCTGGAATATGTTAGAGGGGCTTGATTTAGAAACCTTGTGCGCTTCTTTGACAGCTGATTCGAACATGTGTTTCAGATACTATCCTCTACATACTTACATTATCTGGCTTAAACAATGATTTAACTAAGTTACTTGTACTAGGTGGTGTGTCATGGGTTGCATAAATGAAATTCCACAGTTAAAATGTGTGCATTTTAGCAAGATTTATACTGAATTACTAAAACATACCTACGCTACGTTTGAATGATTTGTAAATTTAATTAACCGCAAGCTCAACTGGTAGCAAATGGGCACATGGCGTGACCTTTCGTGCAATTTCAGTTTATTCTCAACAACCAATGAACCATTTTTAACCAAATATGGCACATATTACTCTGGCGTAAAGACAGTTTAATTTCGTACAAATAATACCAATCGGCTATTAAATGTAGCCACAGCTAATCAAACAAAGACTAACTTTAAATGACTTCTCACAAAACGGTGAGTAGAAATTGTCCAAATATGGCTGTCATTACTATTAATAGACAAATTTTCAATAAAACCCTGACATACAAAAAGATGTTAAACATAATGAAAATGATATCAATCCATAAACCCGGCATTACAAACAATAGAAAACCTTCAAACAACTTCTCAAAAACCACAAAATAGCATTTGTCAGCAATCTTGCATGATAGATTTACGTTGCAGATTATTAAATGTGGCTACTATTAGCTAAAAATAGAAGAAAATATTTAAAGACTTTTCAAAAAAACCTACAGATAAGATTTGATCAGAATAATCCTGAAAAGAATGTCTGGTAAATTTTTACAAATGATAATAAATTACATTGGCTGCAGTCCTAAAAGCAGTGGACTTTAGCTACCTGTTCTCAATAGCTGTTCCATAGAATTGGACCAAATTTAAACGAAACATCTTGGCCTCTCAATTTGGCACAAATGATACTGACTGTAATCAGTATGACAGACGATACTCAAAAAGAAGAAAGAAACAGCTTCATATTATGTCTTCTAAAAAATAATCAGCAGAATATAATTAGATTGCATGTAAAGCATCCTGGCATCCACTTTGCGTACAAGATACTGATTAGCATTTCAATATGGCTACTGCTAAAAACTATACAGCCTTTTAATACGAGAAGACATCAAACTAACCCAGATTATTTGGCCAACTGCCATTGCAGTTACCGTTTAGGCAGATTGCTACTAAAATAACTACTAAAATTATAATAAATAATGTGGTAAATGTCAGGTAGACCAGATTTTCACCACGGGGGAATTACAGTGTCATAAACTCAGGGTAAGATAAGCATGTTTATTTGAATAATGATCTGAATGTTTAGTCGACTCTCATAGAATAGCAGATATGTATTATACTGGTTATGAAAATGAATGACCCTAGTCAAGTACTGAATGAACTTAATTTTTGACAAGGTCAGTTGCACAGTACAAATATACGTAACACAGTCATCAATACAAATCAAGAAATGATGCAAATTAAATAAACATAACAAGATCATTTGTTTAGGATCATAACTCACTGACTGATAGTTTTCTCCTGTCATCGAACATCGGAAAGAATTGGTTTCGGGCAAACATTTTGAAAATGGAAAATGCTAGTTTGTGCAGGAATTTGTTTCAGAGTAAGTGTTGTACTTAAAGCTACCTTGGAATATGGTCCTTCAGACAGTTAGATCTGTGGTAAGCTATAGTAGGAACTTCTTGACATATGCCCTTCAGAGGTTCGGATGATATATTTATAAATGTTAGCAGTAAGTTAATACTAAACAAAGGTCGAACATGGCAAAGTTAAGGATTCATCTAAATTTCCTGTTTTCATACTGAGATTTATTAGAGAGAAATAAGCTGGGCGCACTTCGGCCTCTTTTATGTCTAGTAATGAGACATGCATAATTACAATTCTGTTCTTTTATTTAGATGATTTAATATTAGAGCAGATCTAATACTTCGTTTGTGTAAACTACAGAATTGCTGAAATTATTTAGATGCAGTAAAGTTTGCATATAAAAATATTGTATGTGTGTATATGTAATTATACAGCCTCATATTCCGATGCTTTTAAAACAGTCCTAATTACATTTAAAATATAAGATAATACTAGGATAATTAATGGCATATATTAGTTGGACAGATATTACATAGACGAGGCTGACTGTGTATGTAAAACCATTCTACCTATAACGTGCATAAATAATACTTGAACAATATGTTCAATTTCCAGACCTGTTTTCATTATGAATAGAACTCTAGCATAAAAGAACTAGCAGGAAATATAAGATTTACCAGGCGCATTATATATATATATATATATATATATATATATATATATATATATATATATATATATATATATATATATATATATATATATATATATATATATAAGTATGCATGTGTGAGTAAAATAACTGAAATAGATTTCTCCATTAAATGCAATAACCAGTCACATTAACGTTAATTATTACTTCCTCAACCTACTGAATCCAGCTGTCCTCTACATTTAAAAAGTGTATTAGTCTATACTAGTATAGACGGAGGGAAGTAACCCTTGCAGATTACCTCCCCTCACTCGGCTAAGTGGCTCACCCTATCCCGGATATCATAAGTTTTAACTTTCTCTGCAAACTGTGAACAGGCCTCAAAGTATCCGTGGGTTTATATATTTAGTTAGCCATGCAACAGTCAATTTTGGCGGTATAGAAAGTCAGTTATAACATGAAGTGTATATTACATTTGTATGTTCCATTTGTTGTTGAATTATGTGTGAATTCGTTACCGCCTCATAATACATGTCTTTACATATGTAACGCCTTATTAGAACTACATAGTGACACAGTAGAGCTGTTCTTGTTCATAGGTTCGCCTATTCGCACATATTTTAGCTTCAGTCTCGATGTGTTATTTATGGGCAGAAAACGTATAATACACTGCTCTTGAAGAAAACAACAGCTCATGGATAAGAACAAGTGGTTGATCTAAATCTAGTGATTGCTACATTTTATGTGTACACCCTCCCTCTGACTCTTTCTCTAGCTTATCCGTAGATGTATAATGTCTCTACCCGTTAAATTGCTTCGTACGGACGGACATCAACAGAGATCTTTCAAAGAGGGTGATCAATATTGTTTACAAGGCCTTGCCAAGAAGAATGTTGACAGGCAAATACAACGTACTAGCGTAGTACAAATTTAGGCAATCCACTGGGTATAAATCAAACTCCCCGCCAGGACATGATGTAGGTGTAGAAGCCGGTCGTGTGGGAGTGTTTTCTGATTTTGCTGACCAAGCCGGCCGGGATCATTCTCATGGTGAATTGTTTACCGCTTCGGCTGTTGACAGCCCGTCAATCCGTTCGGCCAACATGCTGACCACAGGAATATATTTGTAGTCCCGGCTGTCGACTGAACCGTTCAAAGTTGCCTTTGAATAAATATTTCATATTCTACCCCTTACGGAATATCCTGCATCCTCAATTACAATTACATCTTAGAAAGTCATGGCTTCCGCTAATAAGGACAAAGATGACGTATATCCGTTCTTCAGAATTTTAACCCTGTATTTGATGATTGTGGAAATAGTTAATCGCTGATTAGAATCAATCAGCGTCCCTGGTAATAACAAGTCTTTTGCCAAGTCAACTCCCGGCCACATTGTCTCTCTACCGGTACAGGTCACACAGTAACGACTCTTGTACGGATGTGCCTAGCATTGACAAAGATTGTACCACTGTAAATTATGTCGTTCCCTCTGTATTACAATGTTGATATACAAATTTTCTACGCCACATAATAAATGTAATGCATTGTGCATGTTATTTCCTCTCTATTAACTCTGGCCGCTTTCGCGGGGTACTGCTTGGCAGGGACTGCCGGCGATGATCTCACTTAGGATGCGGTTAGTCGCATCATCAAAAATCGTTAATAATGAGGTCCATCACAACATTACTAAGGCCATAGCAGCCTCCTCTATCCTAGATGCAATATGAATAGGTGTTCCTTTGCACTCTGCATCGCTCAAACCACAACAAGTAGCATCTCTCACTCCCTATCGGGTCCCAACTGTATTTGAGGGACGTTTACAGGAAATCAGAAACCAGGCTTAACCGCAGTTTCATCTATAGTTGTCGGCAGAAAGTCGTTTCTCAGCTCGCCCTCGTCACGAGCAGACTCACAGATGTGATGACAAGCATCAGAGGTATCATAGATGTTTTGCTCAGACGCCACAACCTTACAGAGGCAGAGCGAGCAATCGGATATCGTCTAATCCTACTTATACCATACATACAGGGAGGGGAGAGAGAAACCAAATTATCTCCTCCTCGAGGCTTACCAACTCAAAACAGTGGCTTATCCCCACTATCCCCATTAGCCACAGTCATGGGGGTTCCAGGTTCCTTCCATTCCACAAGTCATGGACCAAATTATTCCCTTACGTCGAGTGGTTGTTACACATGGTTTAGAGGGATATTCGCATCTAGTTCAGCGTGAATTCTTCAAACTTCTCATTCATGAATCTTCAAAAAATATCCGCGTCTCGCCTATAAGGGATCTGTGCATTAGTTCTTTCCGCCTCAACCTCATCCCGTGTGCTTTTTCTTCCCGAACATTGTGTTATTCATCGCCCTTTCCTGCTAAACATTGTCATCTGGAATGTCAGCGCACCTAGACTACGTCCTACAGAAATACGTTCTAAGTTCGGTTATGATTGTCGACATGCACGACCTCACCAGTCTCATTCGAAGTTTATGATGGATAGTAGATACGGACAGTTCAGCGCATGTTCCTTCCCACCATTTCATTCATTGGGGAATGGAGTTCCTCAATCATTTGTACCTTGTCCACCTTCCTCCCAAAACGCATCGACTGCATTATCGTAGCATCGGAAATAACGTTTCCCCAAAACCTCATCGACCTCTTCAATTCGGCAGCATATCTCATAAATCTTTACCGTATGTCATGTCACCTATGCAGATGCTGTGTGTGTGTGTGTGTGTGTGTGTGATTTAGATATTTAGCTTACCTTAAATACTTTTAGTGTTATCGTTACGATGTCTGCAGTGTGGCATTTGTAGTGATGTCAAGCATTGGGACATCATCCCACGAACATGTAGCATCATGTCTCATCCAGTTATCTTATCCTGACACCAGGCTGACCAGTCGTAACATTGATCTCTTAATTCTGAATGCCAAGCCAGGCAGCTGCTAGTACCGTTTTTAAAGGTCTTTGGTATCACTCGGCCGCGGTTCGAACCTGCAACCATCATCATCCGAGTCGGGCTGTGTAACTACTTTGGCCACCGGAGCTGTCACGCAGATAGAACTCCTATCTCAGTGGCACCATAGTAAGTGTCCTTTAGAGCAGGAGATAATGCTCTCCCCAGGAATCAGACACTTCCTGGTTCATTGGCAGAACAGATAATGGCTTACCGGGATTTCCGTTGGAAGCCCTGCAACTACAGGTCACAATCTACACACATGCAAGTGTGTCAGTTGGGGTGGGGGCATTTGATAACGAACATCGAGATGGACATTGGCAAGAGACCAAGAAGAGAGAACCATTCGTATGAACCTCTTTATGTAGAACAATAAGTGGTGACCAATTACCTTCAGAAACATGTGGGAATGAAGTCATTAAAGTCGTACGCGTTTGTAAGGGATTACCTTGCTTGGTGTTCCCAATATTAAAAAAAAAAAAAAAAAAAATTCACGTACGACGTATTCCGGGCAGGATCAATGTGCAGGCCGATTCTCTATTGAAAGAGCGCACATTCACTGTACACAGAATGATCCCTCCATCCGTCTTGCATCGAGTGTGCAACCTGTGGAATCGAGTGATAGTAGACCAGTTTGCGACAAGGTGGAACAAGAACCTGTCCAACTGTGTCTCCCCATTCTCGGATCCGAATGCATGACTCTCGTTGCCCTTTCAATTGTATGGGATAGAAGCTGGGTCTGATCAATACCCCTCTCAAGCGTTTCTAATTTCGGAATTAATCGTGAAAATGAGTGGAACAGATTACAAAATAATCATGACAGCCCTCTCCGATCGGAGAAGCATAGGTCGCCGATCTGCTTTACTCGAAGCGAAATGTACCCAGGGAAATCTTTGTGACCAAAAATCTTCTCAAACAGCTGCGTACGATAATCTTGCACTCCTGCCCGGAAAATTCAAATCCATGCAGGCATTGTACAGCAAAAGCTTCCAGCTTTTAAGTCTTGATAGTATCTAATCAGACAGACAGCCCCTTACTATAAAATTATACGAGGCTAAATGGTCGTTTTGTGACTGGTATCCTGAAAATAATGTCATACCATTGTCAGCCTCCATTCCCAAGCTGGCTAACTTCTTTTGTTCTGTCCTTGAAAGTGAGAAGCTAGCACCGATAGCTGTTAAAGGATACTGGTCTTTGATCTCTTATACACCCAGACATCAGAGAATCTTGATATTAGCTACAACAAAGATTCTCAGACTTGCTAACGAAGTTTTGTCTATTTCGACCTTGCTCGCTAACCCTGATCTTGAAGTAGAATCTATCATGGGCCTTGACATGGCTCAACTCTAGATTCGAACCTCTGTACACCGTGGAGCTGAAATATTTATCATACAGGATATGCTTCCTGATATTATTGAACAAGCGAGTACCATGATCTGTCTGCGGTTTTGTTTTCGATGGTTCAGTCGTTTAATTGTACAATCGGATTTCATCGCTAAGAAGAGACTTCCGTTTACTGGTCGATGGATACTTCTAGCTAGGCAATGTTATAGGACCCGGTAAACTATGAATGTATCTGAAATATCCATCCGGTTCGGACAACAGAGGTTTTGAATCAAATTAAACCAGGTACACAAGACAATACCGACAACTGTTATCATCCTAGCTAAATGAGTCATCCAGTCAGCATACTATATCTCACACGAACTGGTACGTCCTAGGAGGAGTTCAGCTAATTTGGAGCTATTTCTAAAAGCCTTACCTTCCAACGCAATGTTGCAATTAAGGATGGACTGTCCCTTCCACTTTTTCTCTTTTCTATTTACCTGACATGCTTCAAAAAACGCTGGGTTGAATGTGGTTCGTCAGGCTGTCAATCAGACAAGACATCACCTGATACAACCGAATGCTCTGGTAGAACATAGCATCTTTTGCTTTAATCGCCCTAGAAAACAATTCCGTTGTAATTATTTATCGAGTGGGGGAGTCCACAGGATAGTTTCATGCAATGTACGTACGCTTTTATTCGGGTTTATTAACTCTCGTTTGTAGAGCTCAACCCCTAAAATAGAGAAGCCACAAGGTTCTTTTAGATAGATGCTGGATACTCGTCATTTCCTCCTTCTCTTACCTAATCTCCTATCGTTAATGTGATTGGATAATATACCTGACAGAGAAAGGAAATATTATAGTAATTTATGTTCCCGGAAAATACTTACCCAATCACATTTCCATAAATCCCTCCCAGCCTACACACGCAATGCAGAACGCCACCTTGCCAGGTAAGGGGAGGTAATCTGTAAGAGTTACTTCCCTATGTCTATATAAGTCATCTACATACACACCTTTTCAAGTTATGGAGGGGCTGGAATCTGGAGGTAGCAGAAATAATTCCTAACAATAATGTGATTGGGTAACTATTTTTTGTATTTACTATGAAATTTCCGTTTTAAGGCCTACTAATTAATTACACTCCTTTCTGAAATTATAAAACTAGATTTACATGCAGAGATTTAAGTAATTGTTTTCATAAGACACCATTGATTTTTTTCTATTGATTTAATTCGATCCGTCTGTTTTAAGAAACCTACGAGCACAGTTGTAAAAATAAAAACACTTGACACTTATAAATGAAATTCCATTTCTTAGAAATATTATTGACTCAGCAAGAGACTATTGACGGATTTAAGTAAAAATAGCTGGACAAGGACCATTGTATTGAACAAACGCTTGTGTGAACATGTACAAATGTCATAATTAGATTTTTCTCAAGATTTAGAACCTTTTTGACTTGGACATTTATGTCAGCAATGAGGAAACAAAAAATTTGGAAGCACAAAATAAATTTATGTACACGAATGTTAAGTTATTTAATCGGCAATAAATATTTGGACATTACATTTTTTACCTAAACAGCCCCAGTGCCAACGGATATTATTAAACAGATTTTCGACTGTGCCGCGGGTTTCAATGAGATCCACCCTGATGGGAAAATGGTAAGTGTTTAATATATGTTTAAAAAATGCAGACAACCTTATAAGATTTAGGTCATGCATTGGCTAGCAATGACCAAAATTATGTTATTAAAGTAGTAATTGTCCTCCCGACTTGCCACATATTGTGTACGTGCTGCTTCAAATATATATATATATATATGTATATATATATATATATATATATTGTTCTCCAGTATTTACCTCGATCAGACTTGTTGGACAGGTTACAGTTGGGTGATTACGAAGTCTATAGATTGTGAGGTGTAAGAACAGAAGTCAGAGTGATTGTAAATCTAATGAGAAAATACATTGAATTTACTGTATTCGCTGGTTGAAAAGGTGATTTTAACATATTTAAATATGTATGGCACTCTGGTTGCACGTAGTCATGTTTCTTTGATATGGTTGCATGTGCATATATACAGTGATGAGACACGAAGATTGCATCCATGCTGGACGGTAAAAATCATTAGAGGCAAAATGAAATTATGATAACGTCTTATCACACTCCTGGGATTTTGCATTTAGTTCCATTTCTCTCGATAATGTTGTACATACAATGTCATAAATCTTGATGGTAATATTCATCATAGAGAGTACTACACACCATGAACAAAACTGCAACCTCCATCGATTACGCCTATGATTGTACAAGTCTTCCAAAAGTGAAGCATATACTGTGGTGTCAGTCTGACCATTTATCTATCCAACTATCTTCTTTTCCCTATTTCGTTTCTAAACAATACTTTGCCGTCAGCTGTTACCACATGTTGTGAGTACCATGCATATCAGTATTTGGCGCAAAAGCGAAACAAATCCACTTTCATTGGAGGTGTATTAAACACCTATTAATTGGGTGGAAGAAAGTGAAATTGAAATGTCACTGTGACTGATACAAAAGCAGGTGGAACTTGTAGTAAGGAAAAAGCATGTCCATTTTGGAGCCTAAAAGATCCAAAGTAAACGTTTCTTAGACTAAATAAAGAAGAAATTAATCTGCACATTAAGTCCTCATCTCAGACTTGAAAAAAAAACTGTGTGGATGACTTACAATTGCAATAAGTACACTAACAATGAAATTAAAATCAAAGTCACTGTGGTAAAAGGGTTTTCGACAGGTTTCCTTCTTGATCATAGACGAAAGTTTGTGGAGAACATGTAGGGCAATGAAAAAGCTTATTCGTTATAGTATCAAAAATTAAAAGAGAATAGTTCATGCATTGTAATTTTTTTTTTTTTTTTTAGAGTAAGTTCCATGACCATAGATTATAGATGGATTGCAAATAGCATAAAAGGAAAGACCTGTTGATATGCTTTTTAACATTAAAGGTCAAACGTTAATGTGAGAGTAAATTTAATAAAGAATGATCTCTGCACTAGTTCCTACAAAGAATACTGAAATGAGAGCAGCGTATTGTTTACTGTTCATCGTACAATATTTGCATTATCTCAGATTATCTGAGGCCATTGCACAGTCATCACACGTAAGAGATCTTGGAGATTACTACCCACAATGAGTAAATATGAGTCCATTTAATCTGCTTGTATGCTCCAATTTAGGCCACTAAATTTGACACTACTGTGTGGGTAGTCATTGAATTTGACGGGTAAGTTTATATTATAAATCTTGATCAATCACGACAGTAACCGCTACGGACACAATTATTAACTTTTCTTGTTTCAGGGACGACGCAGGGTTTTAGGTTTAAGGGTCATAGAGCAGAGGAACTTATTCTATGGCCAACTGTCTGTTTACTGTCCATAACGATTAACGCTATATTATTATCTCTACTGCTTCTAAACCGGTAGGAAATACCATGCAATTGTATAAACATATTCATCCTAAATTCAAGTTGGGCCTAAAGAAAATGGTTCCGTTCATGAATACAATATGGCCACCATTGCAGCTATCTTGCAAATCGATTGGTGCTCCACATGAATGGATGGTCATATCGACATAAGGATTTCTTTAAATGACTTCTTATAATGCTTAGTTGCTTCTAAATGAAAATAATTCAATCTGTCATCACTTACAGCTATCATGGTTCCCGTCCTGATTATCAGTACTGCTCATGAATGAATATCCTGTTAAGTGGTTCATAAGGACTTCTCATGACGTATCATGGCGAATGTAAATTTTGTTGATATTTCATCCAACAATCATGTTTGATATCTTCAAACATTAAATGATGTTTTGGGGGCAATTCAATTTCAACAATCTTAAGCAATGTTCTTTCTTCATCGAATTTTGATGTCCTGGAAAAATATCTACCAATTTACTTCTCTACCTTTGAACCATCATCGTCATTTAGATGCAACTACCTCAAACATTAGCCATTTGGGATATTTACAGAGCGCTTCTGTATTAAGGTTAAATACACCCGTGGCGGGAGTGCATCATTATATGTCTTTAGGTATTCTTTCTGGAGTGAACGCATATTACACTTGAGATGAAGCATATCTATATTGTTTGAAACTCAACAATCTTTCTGGCAGGAAAACAAAAGTTGCAGTAAACTGCATACCACATCCGTATCTTAACTTTATTATATGCACGTATTTGTATATCTCTTCAGTTTATATTTCCTTTGAATATATTTTCATAATAATTATGTATTTGCCTCTCCCTTCCATACTTCAAATAATATCAGCTATCTCAATTTTATAAAAGCCATAGAGAAGTCAATGTTCACAGGAAAAAAGTGTTTTCGATTCCCCTCATGCAAATCTGCGAGTTTTGAATTAATTTCCATTAACGTAGCAACCAGGAATAATTGAAGCTAATCTGATCTTGTAAACTTTCAGTCATAAGCAATCAAAATGGGATTCCGATTAGGTAGAAATTGTTACCATATACATATACGGGTCCTCTATATAATTTGCATCTAAACGTACATTGTGATATTGCTTTCGTCAAAGGTCCAATGTACTTTTCTCTGTGGTACGAGACTCTTGAATCTCATGGCATAGTTCTCTCAATGCATGTAGAAAGAAGATCTACAGCAACACGTATGGGGATAACTCTGTTGTTTGGATTTAGAAGAGAAAGGTCAAGCATGAAACCTTTGTCACATGCCATTTGTAATACCTGATCCACAATATTATCTGTTTTATATCGTACAACATGTTTTTATTGCATTCGTGTGTGATAATATGTTGCTAAACCATGGAATGTGCTTTGCCATGTGCCAAAACTGTGTCTGAGACCTTCATCTAAGTAAATGAGAAAGTTTGGATGAGGATGATTGATGAACGTCAGCTACAGTCTAGTTCTCTAACCTCTACTCAGCAGATGTAGGGTTGGTTGATCCTGCAGATTTGTGGTCGACACTTCTCTCTCTTTCTACTGGAAGATGTCCTGGATGGCTACGCAATAAATTAAATGAGGTAGACTGTTGTTGAGCCATGATGTGGTTGATATAGTGATTTATTTCCACCGTCGAACGTTGAATACGTTGAATAGTTTTTGTAAGGCTACCAGTTGACACCAAGGTTGCATCTGCGATCTCCATAAGTGGCAGTAGTTCCAACTTCTGAAATAGATATGTTATCATGTCACTGCTTTCTAATGTTGCATGCAACAGTAGATACCTAATCGATATTCTGTAAACTTTGCAGTTATACTATCTCACAAGTTCTATAGATCTGTTTCGATTAGGCCTAGACGATGAATGTTCAAGTCATTTCCTGTTTTGCACCGATACCTGATTCTAATAAATGTAGAATGGTCGATCTCCTCAATTGATACAGGTTAGTAGTCTTGAATTTGTTGATAACACCTTTCCAAATTGAATTTATTAATTGTATGCCTTGGAGGATCAAATGATACTGCGATGCCCATACAATTCCAAGTTTTCTTCCTTGCTAAATGATCACGTTAATGGATTATTGAAGTCGTATGTCGCTTGGTCCCATCCCTAATGTGTATGACACCATTGTTTACAAACACTGGCATATTGGCAGAGTATACTGTTTTGCACTGACATACTACATAGCTTTACACTGGTGGACTACACAGTTTTAAGATGATAGACTACATAGTTTGGCACTGGTGGATGATAAGTATTTACGGTGGAAGGTTGCATAATTTTACTCTGGTAAACTATATGGTTTACAATAGTAAATTTCACCTTGATGAGCAAGTTAAAGTACTTAGAAAATACAAATATGTCCTTTTAAACAGTACTATGAACTAACTGGACACAATGCTAAAGGTTTCTCGTTGTTAAGATCAATATATATATATATATATATATATGTTATATATATATATATATATATATATATATATAGCAGGTGCATAGGTGCATATATATATATATATGTTGGTTGGTATATATATATATATATCCACTTGTACTGTAAAATTGATGTTTTGATCAAGATACATTAGAGAAAGCAGCATGTAACTGCAACGACAATCCATGACATTTAAGACCTTGCAGACTTAGAACGTTGAAAAATTATCGGCGCTTTTTGGCTTCTATGGACACGGAAAGAACCTTACATGTGCTTTTCTGCTATTAAGATCACATACTCAAGATATCACTATGGTGTATTTCACCATCTATTTATCCATCTATATTTGTATCTATTGTTTATGTCTCATTTCTATACCTTTATTTGCTTATGATGTATACATCCATTTGTCTGCATTGTAAAATGTATTCTTACGCATACAATAGAGGGTTAAAATATGTTATGTCAAAGAGAAAGGAAGTTCGTGTAAACACAGCTAGTTGGAAATTATTGTAATGTGTGATGAGATACTGAAAAGGAAAAAGTACATATACAAGCATGCTCTTTACGACATCGATAGTTTCAAGGAAAGAACGATATAGGCAAGGTAAAGACAGAAATCACTCACCACATCAGTCAAAGTATGAGTAGATACATACAGCAAAGACCGATGTTTGATGCCGCCCACTTTCTTGAGTTTGTATTGAACACGAATGATTTGCAAAGAACCAAGACTTAACTATGTAATTAAAGAATAATATAACTATTTGGACAAAGTCTATCGAGTAAACGAGATAATAAATGGAATAATGAAACACATCGCAGTACAGAAAATCTTTTCATATATTTTTGACTGCAACCGCCATAAACAGAATTGCATGTTGCTTTTCTGGCAGTATCCCGAAACAATAAAGGTAGGTGGACAAAGAACAATGCAAAAATGGATATTGTTATTATTTATCAAGGCCAGTAAGATAAAGTGATTGCATTGAAGCTTAAAAACAGGTCGTATTATATCCAAAAATGCATGCATGGAAAAAGGCCCCTAGACAAAATAGTATGTGCAGGTAACGAAACAGTGGTCTTTGTCCTAAAACTAAATAGTCATTTTTGTCTCTAGATAAAGAAACAAATGTAATCTTATCCGAGATGAACAACTAGGCACATAGTAGAGCCCAGTTGGCTTCACCCTGGAATCTTGTAAAGCCGTGACAATAGTGCACCCTCAAACGCCCTGGCAGTTAGGTTGTATCATGTATGAACTGCAGGCGAAGAAGGAAACTTTATAGCGGATCCGCAAACTTCCTGTATCTGCTGGTGGTCTCCAGGAGCTGGTAGATACCATCATAGGCTCCTTGTCGTCCAAATGGCAGGTAGACGCATGTGAGTCCGGGTGGAATTGTATATCATCGTAGCAAAGCACGCTCCATATCCAGGCATCCAGGTCGGTGAAACCAAAGCGACCTGAAAGATAAAAAAAAATTAGCACAAATGGCAGAATTAAGGCTACAAAAGCAAAGTTCTCTTCTAATTCCTCCATTAAATTCTACTCTGGAAACTGTTTGACAGCTTATACACAGTCTGTATATTTTTTCCTACAAATTTCTATATACAACCCGTGTCTTTTTCTTTCATTAATTCTTTCGTTCATTTTGCCTTTCAAATACATCTATTTTAGACGATAAGATCCCGTACATGGAAAACTGAACATATTTCTCTTACCGTTTAGGCATGCTTGAAGGAAAACAATATGGAAGAAGAACGCACTCCTGAAAGCATTGTGACAGTTGGTCACTCACAAAATGAATCAAGAGGTATTTTAGTACTATACAAAATCATTATTTTGCTCAGATTTCAATTATACGACGAAATTTTTTTTGGAAACTTGGTATAAAAAATATATTCCCGTACAGAGAATTAGTCTTAATAATGTAAACAGTTAACGACAATTATGGGAGCTTATAAATTAAATTTTGTTATTATGGAACAAAAGGATTTATAATACCATAATAACATTAGGTAAGGAATAGCAAATATGCCTGTTTCATGTCCACTGCACTGCTGGTTTCACATAAAGACTGATCACAGCCAGGTTTCGACATTGCCTAATTTTAAAAGAACAGACATTTCTTTGCTGCCCACAGACAGGATTGGATCTGTTTATTTCAAATGTTTATGGCTATATCATTTTCATCATTGTGTCAAGATAGTACACTGGGCTTTGAAAAATATCTTTTGTTGTGAACATAAGATTATCAGATAACACATTGAGAAATACATGTCTCTAATGTAATTTATTTGCATCTTCAGTAAGACCTAAATCCGTAGACGAAAAGTGTGAGAAAATGTTGCTTCCTATGCCCAGGTTGAATTTACCATCAACAAGCACCATCTCGTCTACTAAACAAACAGTACCAGCAGCTCCAAATCCTATGCAGGTAAAGGTTCTTTCTCCGTGGCAACTACCCACAGTGAATAAGCAGCCGGATGAATTAAACAGTCAGAATCATCATGGACCTTCAAGGAGTTATACAGAGAAACCCTCAATGGGATTGGAGACACCAAAGTAATATTACACAGAAATGCAGCATAACTGACATAGCAAATCATGTTGTATGTTTTATTGTGGATGGAGATGTCTGTTACGTGTAATACATTTAATATTGATTTGTTCAGTTTGCCAAAATATCCTGAAATCGAGGCATACTAACCTCAGTATCATTATGGGTCTTAGGATCATCGGTACAATTTACGTGAAATTTAAAAATGGCTTTATATTTACTTCCCAGACTCTGTGACCATTTTTAAAGTTGACAATTTTCAGCCGTTGATGTTATACTAAACCAGGTCAGTGACGATGCCTTAGTGTCGTCATTACCTTATTTTTACTCGATTCAGTTTAGTACAAAGATAAAATATAGTTACAGATTCAGCACAGGGCGTGCAGCTGCACTTAAAAGCACCACATTAATATTGAAATACCATCATTCGGCATTGATTACACTATCATGTACGTTCTGGAACATACTTTTTTAGTCGATACAATTTGTTCTCGTTTGCTTTTAACACCAGACTAACTGCAATTGAAAATGTTTCTAAATAATATCTTCGACTGAATTTGGAAGAGAAATGAATGCACAGAACAGAGTCAGTGAAATGTTTTTCACAACTGCAAAGAATGACTTTACAATAAATGTATGTCCCGTG
Source organism: Megalonaias nervosa (assembly GCA_016617855.1). Lineage (NCBI taxonomy): Eukaryota > Metazoa > Mollusca > Bivalvia > Unionida > Unionidae > Megalonaias > Megalonaias nervosa. Next base: position 88,211 of record JAECUM010002250.1, read on the forward strand.
TCTAGTAGTATTGCACTTTTTGTTATGTAGATTAACTATATTAGGGAAGCAAACATTACAAGAAAGAAAGAAAAAGAATTACTGAATGTTTAAACACTGAAGAAAAATCCTCGACGTTTTATTTAAAATGCATAATGTCATCTTAATCGTATCTTTATATATGACGTGGTATCAAAAGTAAAACCAATAACAGTTTCTAAAAATTTGCACATGTACTATGTAATGGAATCTATGAATAATTACAATATTTAAATGCATAAATATGTAACATGATGGAATATATATATATATATATATATATATATATATATGAGTATATATATATATATATATATATATATATATATATATATATATATATATAAGTATATAAGGTATATATATATGATGTAATCTACAGATAGTAACATTTCTTGAACTCTTTACATATATCACGTATTAGAATCTATAAATATTAACATTCCCTGAAATGTTTGCATTTGCCTTATAATAAAAAGTCTATAAATAGTAACATTTCTTGAAATCTCTGCAGAAAGTAGAATGAAAGTAGGCAGTATGATATTCCAGATCCTGCTAACATGAAGATTTATAGTATGTAATACATTTTCAACACCATATTGCCTCATTATTAGATTATTGTTCATGGAACAGAAAGCCTATGCGATTTTGCTTCTCTGACATTCTTCGTTCATTATCACAAGTTTGTTAACGCTACTTTTCCTAAACTAATAATTTAATGCGTATCCCGTTTAATGGGTGAAAATAACTTAAATGTATTGGTGTGTTAAACCAGTCTCGATCATCTAGAGGGATAGTTTGATTCCTATACTTGAATTAACAATTTATCTGGGGAATAATATTAAGTATACGCTTACATGAATTAATGCAAACATCATGATATATCCTTTGCTATTCCTTGTAAAGTTAGTATGAGTCTTGCTTGAAACTTCGTCAAGAAAACATTTACAGAATAAATACACCAGATTTAACCATTTATTTTATCACATGGGTAATTTCATTGTATTAGGAAATATCTCACATGATTTTTTGCACGTCTACATGTGATTTACTGAGCTGACAATCTGAATTGTATTATTTTGTTCTTTAAATATTAAAAACATTTTGACAGGCAATATTGATGAAGATGCGAACGAAGAACTGGATCTGATGGGGCAATAGTAAATGGTGAAAACCGTTACATTATAACTTTCTCCCTTTCAAAGTTGATGTACATTGTTGTCATTCATCTGACATTAAAATAATAATAACATAATTACATGCAGTTACCGTTGGAATTGTACTTAACATAATTACATGTGGTTTATTTTGGAAAATACCTCATTTAGCAATATTTAAAGTGGTCATCACTTGTAAGAAACATTGGAAACACGGGTTTTCTGTTATAGCCAAATGGTTTTTAAATCCACATTTAGTTGGAAATAAGTGTAATGAAGATAGCACAGACATCAAACAGAGAAGAAGATTATCTATTACGCCTCACTTATGTAAAAAATTATGTGTTTGTTGATTTGGCCTAAGCTGTCGTTATCAGTTTTAATAAAGTAAAATATGTCTTGACCGTCTGACAACAACAGCGGTTTCTCAACACATTTGATACCTTATAACAGTTCTGTGTAGGAGGATCAGTTTTCAAAGTTGGAATTCAGCTGATTTGTAAAATGAAAAGTACCCGTAGTGGATCTGCACTTTATCTATTTTCTCGATATAGTTCTTGTTAAAATAATTACAAATATTCATCTTAAAATTGCTATAGAATCATCATAAATATTCACATTTATTTTTCGGAAGATGTCAACACATATGAGATTGATTTTAGTAGCCTTTTTTATCGGTTCTAATGCTTACATATCTGAAATTAGTTTTAATATTAATAACAATTGTCTCTGTTCTAAGCAAACCTTGAGTAAACATAGAATATTATATATCAAATGACAGTTTAAACATTTTCAAACACAAATACAATTTAGAGACAAAGGCCAAACGTTTACAATACTACTCACACAATTTTTAAATTCTCCACACGTCACAGTGGGGCAGTTAATACCATCTTATTTTTGCTCCCATCGAAGCTTCGCGGTGGAGAGGAATATAGCTACAAATCACCATCGCAATTAGGGCCGCACGTCATGTGCAACTCCAACAAGGTGATAGATTTATCATTGACATTTGAATAGCCAGTGCATTAAGACCACCTTTAGAATGACTGAGAAGGTGATTTACGATCAGATACCAATTGAAGAATCATTCGTTTTAATATCAATTTATATTATTCAGTTTTAACACTTTTAAAGGTCTTGTATAATTAAGATATGTGTTTGGAAATGGTTGATCGGCTTCTATGCATTTCTTGTATTTACCGTTCTCGCCATGATTAAACATATATGTGCATCACCAAATTCAGTAAGTATAATGTAAGCCAATATTTGTTCTTTGTGTTAAGTTGACGACAGATCACTGACACTTCTAGACATTTTATATTTTTACTTCATTCAGAGAAATTGGAGGAAGCTTATGCAATGAGAGGGACACGTTTTACTCTCTCTTCAACAACACAAATTTATAAACCAAATGTAAAGGTATAAGGTATGGACAATTAAATTCCAAATGACAACTCAGGCTATTTAAAACACAAAAGAAAGGGAAACACTGAATTTACGCTGAAATATGAACCGCGTGCTTACCACTAAAGTAGTTATGATGCTATATACTCAACAACAGTATCTATTCACATTTTTGTATATGCTAAATTTGAGCCAGCTAGATTGTGACGCGGTAGGGTCTACTTCATGTTTACTGTATGGGACCAACCATTTAATTTTCAGGAGACGGTGGTAGGGGTGAGATGAGATTTTCGTATTGACCAGATTTAATTTTCCTTCATTGCATTATTTTTTTCTAACTTATGCAAGTGATAGAGTAAGTTAATTTCCTTCTACAAGAACGAGACAGTTAATTTCAAACGTTTTAAACAGAATCCCATGCAACATCCTTTACCTTAGCAAATTAAATGTTAGAAATTTGTAGAAATTTGATTAATTAGATATTCTATAACATTACCGGCAGTAACCATTATCAGCTTGTTACATAATTGTACCAAATATTAGCATCAAATGAAAACGCTAAATGTTGGAGTAAGTTGTCATTCATATTAAATGAACAGTCTTAGAGTGAGCACCTTTTATAATGGCCTCAATTACAACCCATAAATTAACCGTAGAAGTGCGTTAACTGTTCACAATTAAACTGAAAGAAGTTTTTTGCCTAAAAGTATTAATAATATCGAGGAATAGTAGTTACTTCAAGATCAAATCATCTCTCTATATCTGTGATAATTAAGTTGCAAAAATTCGCAGATTTTTTTTTCTACAAGAGGAAGAGAATCACACCACAATATTAATTATAGCCCTCTCTCCCGATAACTTGCACCTGGATACAACTCTCAAACCGGCTTATAAAACATGGTCAGGCTTGGTTCCATTTTTTATTAGAGAATTCAGGAGATTGGCCACTATTAGATGAACGCGATGAAAATCAAGATCAAAATTGCTGAATTAAACCTTGCTATATCGCACGATTTATGCTTGAAAACATTCTTAGTGCCCAGAAATCTGACCCAACATGAATGCAATGAACAGCTTTTAATCAATTATGTTTTAATTGTTTTTTCATTCCCTAAAACAATTCACAGCATACTGCATGTAATAATATTCGACGAAATTTTGATCAATGTTGATGTCAATAATGCCTGCTGCTGGCAACAATTCAAGAACTAAATACCAATTAAATAAGTTTTCTCAATTGAAATTCGTATTTTAGTTGTATATTTTAATTTGGTTTCAGTGTAGGCATCATACATGCAATACTCCGTCTTGTTGGCTAACATGAAACGTGTCAGTCTACCATCACAGCAATATCCATGGGTGTTTCAGAGAGAAAATAATTAAGTGCCATCCGTGTACTAATCACCGTCTTTCGGAAGTGTTAGTTTTATCGTTACAATCAGTCAAAAGCAGACCTGCTTTATCCTATCAACGTAATTACGTCAAATGAAATAATGGGAGTGACACTGTTTGAAATGTTGAAGAGGATGCAAGTCATGCCTATATTATATATATTGGTCATGGTCTGGTGTCAGGTTAACTTATTAATTAACCAATTAATCTCTTTTGCAAATATAATTGTATAACATAATTAAAGCATCAAGCTTCAATCATCTGGTTATACTATGCATTCAGAAGGTAATCAAGAATAACAAGGAAACCAATCGAAAGGAGTATTTCGTGCATGAAAAGCTATGCTTCACAGTTTCAGTTCATTAAGAACTTAATTTTCAACGTTTATAGTGAACTTAAAGTTCCTAAATGGGCACTCAGAGGTTTGCTCAAAGATGAGCATATATTTCACTATTACATGGATGGCAGGAATGTTCCACGAACAGAACAATGTTAAAAATCGAGTTCAGTGCTGACGTTTTCAGTTTTACAAAACAAATGTCCCTAGGGTTTGAAAAATAAAGGGTCTTGTGTTATTGTTGTATCAAAACTAGCACCAGAATATATTATAAAAAGAACTGATGTAATACAAAGTGTTTGTTGGTATGCATGATATGCACTGAAACCTCTGCAGCAATGTATTTTAGAGATCTCTCAGTGGTTGATTATGTTGAAAATTAAGGAAACTTTTTCATTAGAGAAAGATATTTTCAATGACAATTATTCCCAATGCAATTATGAAAAGCGTATTCAACCATTAAACAGCAAACCTCAACCCCTCTTCTTACCCGATTGGGCATCCAAAACCACAATCTCTCTTAATGTGTTAATAATTATCTTGTTTATTAAGTTCACGGATCTATAGAAAAGACAAACTAGATAAGCAAATGAACAATAGATCATTGTCAGTTTTTTAAACTTCATTTGTGTTTCGTATGCAAAGAAACGTGAAAAGTTTCTTGCGCAAGGCCATACCATATCCGACAAACACGTGGACTATCTCAAATTGCATCGGCACCAGAAATTGGAAGAAAGTTTACGGTTTTGCAGAGCTAGACTGAGAGTGCGAGCCGGACCGTAATGCATGTGTTGGTGTGCTATAAAATCCCAACTCATGTATACTAATCAGCTCTGCAAGCAAATTCTAAGAGTTAAGTCCGATATCCTGGATGTGTTCATGTACAATTATCCCATGTTTTAGTGGAAATAAGCACTATTACGTAGCAGACTGTCTTTGGCAATTTATACTCCGCTCTCACTGAAGGAAGTTTGAAGATTCGGTAAATTATATGTTCAAGTTACTTTTAGTTGACAATGAAATCGGGTTTTTGTTATTCTATTATTGTGATGTTAAAACAGTCTGTCCCCACACCATTATCCCTCTGGTTTAATCTTTTCATTCACAATTTCTGTTCTTAATTTTGTTATTCTTGCAGTTAAACTTTACATCTTTTCCCAGTTAAGGTTGTCCAAAATAGTGGCTGCCAATTAAACGTCATAATCCAACATATGATATTGTTTCCATGTCCTTGTTTTCAATAATATGTTTGTATCATGGAATATGACTTTGGATATACATGTCTTCATTAATGGAGAACACAGTCCTCCATCTCTGATATATGCCTTGCAAGAATATATGAGAATTTGATACACATCACTTTCATTTGACATTTAACTGAAATTGAAATCATATAGCATCGTTTTGATGTTGAGACGGTTTGGATATACTAGTTAGTCAATTTCCCCTTCATTTGCATCTGAGGTGTATGTTGAATATTTTCATTACCAGGATACAAATTATGTGATTAGCGTTAGTTTGCCAGGCTTCGATTATTATGCATTCAAGCTTTTCCTGTGACTCTCAAGTTTGTGTTTCAGTATATTTTGTATGTAACGATTTAACAACTTTTACTCTAAATATATTAATTTTTAAAATCAGAGAATTGCATGTATCCGTATTATTCGTAACTATGTGAGGATGAAGAAACTTCCTATGGCATCAATAACACAAGATTTTTAAAAAAATATACAAATCGAACCTGAAAATTAGATGCTTTACTCAAAATATATGGCATTAACAATGTATGTTTATCTTTTCTTTACATTGTTGTTAACTTAAATTTTATTTCCGAGAATAAAAAAGTGTTCGTTAATTTATAAGGACAATAACATTGATAAATCAGTGCCCCACGTGCTTGCCGAGGTCTTAACCAGCAACAGTAAAATATGCCCCACATTACTGAAAACATGTTTACCCCATATTAATCGTCGGATGTGACTGAGTTAAAGATCACAGTTTGCAGATCTATTCTCTGCCAGAAACCATGACAACTCTTGGAAGGTGTTTGGGGAGATGGGGGTGGGAATTAATGCTCTTTTTGCTGCCACATTCACTCCATTAACAAAGAATACTTAATGTACTGCAATATATGTCAGGAACTCATTCTGTAATGATGACGTTTTTTGATGTACTGGATTTCCCAAAAAGAGTGAGAAACAGTACAAATCTTTGTAGGATACATTGCTATAGCTGCTTCCTTTAGACAAGTTAGGCAGGATTAAGGTACGTAATTCAGATGTCATGCTAGTTAAATTGTGACACCACCCAACACTCCAAAGAAAACCAATAACTTACAATTAATTTCTGTACATGTTATTGAATAAAGACATTAACTCATTTGATTTAACATGTGGATCAGTGAATCGGCTTCTAAATCAGTGGGATCTTTATTATATCTTTCATGCATGTCAGTGAGAAAAACATTACATGACCCCAAAATAATTGTAAAATATATGAACATCTTCCTATGAATGCAGCAATGCAGTTCTTAGTCGCATTGGCACATCCTGCAGAAAATACATGAAAATAGACAGGTTTTGATTTTGACCATATGGTGTAGTGTCTTGTGAATGCTATTTGGTTCTCAGAGGTTTCAATGAATCACCATGAAACTATGTACTTGTTATGGCCATCTCATGAACATGTGCATATTGACAAATAACTATAAACGTGAAATTCTTATTTGAAATTGTACCATCTTTTTCTTATTTCAGTGCATTCAGTGTATGACAAAATCTTGTCAGAGCAACATATACAACGTAGCACACAGGCTCATCTTTTGACTGCTGTTATTTTTGGTATGAATTATGGATAATTTGTCTAAAGAGAATGCATTATATGCCCATATACGTGACTAAAACTGGTGTAGATTGCTGTGGAACTTAGAACATTATGGGCATTATAAGTAGATACGCGCATTGACCAAACAAACTTTTGAAAAGCTATGCTTTTTTGACTGCATATTTAGCCGTTATGGGTGGGATACGGAAGGGTGAGATACATTTACATCACCAAATTGCACATTGTTCCTCTTGTGGTCTCTTGTTTTAAGTATTGGACATGCCGTAAACATAGACATGACAGAAGTGTGAATATCTTTAAAACAAAACACCTAACAGTGAAGTTGAAATCGTACGTTATATAAACATGTACGTAGTACAGCATCTGTACGAGGAAGTTAAGATAAGCATACTATATTTCAAGTGAGTAATAACCAGGACATGCAGACCAATGTGTCTGCAGGAAATACAGAATCTTGGGGGATTCTTTGACTGAGTCACAAAATCATATTTTATTAGTAGTTGTATAAATAGTATACCTTAATACCCAGGGTGAAACACTGTTAATGTTTAAATGTAAGGTCTAAATTTTGATCACCCATGATGATAGACACATTAGTCAATCATAGTTGTTAATAAGTTCCATACTTTGAATCGTGTTTGATTACTTGTTAATGTTACATGTTCTGATTAGTTCCAGTTAGGGCCGATATAATTTCCTTATTTCAGTTTTGTAAATTGCACGAGCATCATTCCCTTATATGTATTGTCAGATTTCATGCGCACAAGTTTGGTGTCAGGTTCTTTCATAGTTCAGTTACATTGTACATAAACATCTCATTCACGAAATTGTTTTCCACGACTTCAATAAAGGCTTATCCCATCTCGGCTTTCATCTTGTTACGTTAGGAAATTCAAAGTTTGCAACACAAGATTCTCACAGTTATATTGTAAGCTGCATCAGTGACTTAGCTATCGTATATTCTATTCCTCCTTTCGTTTCTCATCCTCACCCTTCCTGTCGTCTTTTGGCTATACACACGAGTTAAACAATAAGCAGGATAGCATGAGTAAAGCAGAATTCATTCGTATTGTCTATAATCGTCTCTAGCATCCCCGTCATTCACATCTAATCTTACGTCTCATTTCTCACTGTCATCCAGAGGTAATAACTAGACTTCCTTTTTAGAGTGTGCAGATAGAAAACAATAGTTCCAGTGACTGTGAACCTGTGTCGTAACTATATTCATGTTATTAGTTCTTTCAGTCAATATAGGGTTCTCATTAGCATAATCTATAGCTGTTCCTTTTCTCTACCCAGCCCTTCTGTCTCTGTCTCTCTCTCCCATTGTTATTCAGTACGAGAATTCCTTTCGAAAGTGACGTCGAGCGCGCTACTAAGTTCAGATTTTACTTGGCGGAGTTATGTGCGCATTAATATTATTGTTGTGTATTGATGAATCTGCGCTGGTGTATTTATTTTGAACACAGCTTAAATTCAGTTACTTTGTTTCTTGTAGTTTATTTTATTATGGAATTAAGCCTAAGGTAAAATAAGAAAATGAGTTTTAATAAAAGGGCTACTGCATTTGTATGGGAAAATATGAACTCGTTTTGTAGGATGCATGTATTACACTTCCAAGATAATGCAGTAACGATCCGAAAAAAAACCAAACTCGTTCATATTCTCTCATACAAATACTGTAACCTAAATAAATAAATATATATA